>JBBPBX010012315.1:44020-54276 GCA_038048925.1 Garcialebias charrua | reverse complement strand
GCGCATGGATGGATGTATGCTTTGTACCACTGCAAACCACATTTACCCTTGGGTATAAATAAAGTAACCTGAACCTGAACCTGAACTGGGGGCTGGTGAAGCCATTCCTCTGCATTTTAGCATGTTAGCTCGGTGTCCCAGCAACATCCAAGGCCGTTCCTCCGCCTGAGACGTCCACAGAGTTCACCGAGCGTTTCCAGCTCATGTATCCGAGCGCAGCAACCTCTGATCGGACACATGGGCCATCCAAAGCCGGCTGTCGAAGCCGGAGCTAACCAAAGCTAACCGAAAACTGCCGGAAACTGTGTAAATCGGCTTCATAAAAATAATAATAATAATAATAATAAATGGTAAATGGAGCTTATTTATATAGCGCTTTCCAGCCCCCTGTGAGGAACCCCAAAGCGCTTTACAATACCAACCATCCACCCATTCATACACACATTCATACACCGGTAGCGGCGACTGCCATGCAAGGCGCCTTCCAGTCCTACCGGGAGAAACTCGGGGTTAAGTGTCTTGCCCAGGGACACAACGACACATAGTGTGGGGAACCGGGATTCGAACCTCCAACCTTCCGATCGGGGGACGACTGCCATTACCACTACACCACGGCCGCCCGTGGTGTAGTATTTATAAAGCCATTTAAAACAACCATAGTTGCAACAAAGTGCTGTACACATAAAATCAAGAACATTTAAACACATAAAACAAGATAAAAAAATAAATAAAAATTATGAGATGCGTGACGTAACCCCGAAACGTTGTAAGTCAAGGACTACCTGTATTTGTTTCTAAAGCAGCTGAGTAAATCCAGAGTTTAGTTGAAGAATGTTAGGCTGCCTGGTTAAATAAAGGTTAAATAAAGGTTAAATAAAGGTTTTACAAATATCAAATAAATAACACAGATAAAAGAACAAACTTGATTTAATTTGTTGTTGATTTATTCCTTATTGCATTTAAACCAAACATGTTTTGTTGTTTCAATCAATCACATATCAAGAAAGTGATTCTAGTTTGTGTAACGTTTATAATTGATTAACAATAAAGCCTTATCCTTAAAAACGCATTGTTTCCTTCAACACATTTTTTTTCTTGTCAGTCTCCTTCAGCTACCAGCTCTGCTGACATGCCATTTAGTTTTAGCTTTTATTTACAGCTTTGCCAATTTTTTTTATTTGTTTAACCTATTTTGTATTTAGAGAGATGTTATACCGGTAGTTTGATTTGTTTTAGCTTTTAGCTACTGTTCTGATTATTTATTTTTTAGCAACAGTTGTTTAGCTTTTATGTTTGGCTAATAATCAGCTTTTACATTTACACAGTTCTGCTCAATTTAGCTACTATTCTGCTTGTTTCAGCTCACGTTTTTGTTTTAGCTTGTATGCTGATTCTTTTAGCTTGTGTTCTAATTGTTGTGTTCTGATTATTTCAGTTCTTGTTCTTTTTGTTTTAGTTTATATTCTGATTATTTTGGCTTGTGTCCTGCTTCATTTAGCTTGTGCTGGAATTGTTTTAGCTTGTGTTCTAATTGTTTTAGCTTGTGTTCTGATTATTTCAGTTCTTGTTCTTTTTGTTTTAGCTTATATTCTGATTATTTTGGCTTGTGTCTTGCTTCATTTAGCTTGTGCTGGAATTGTTTTAGCTTGTGTTCTAATTGTTTTAGCTTGTGCTCTCATTATTTCAGCTGCATGCTGCTTTAGCTTGTGTTCTGTTTATTCCAGTTCTTGTTCTTTTTGTTTTAGCTTGTATTCTGATTCTTTTAGCGTGTGTCCTGCTTCATTTAGCTTGTGTTTTGCTTGTTTTAACTCTGACATCTTTTTCCGTCTTCGTCATGAAAACATATTTCAGCTCATGAAGCTGAAGATCCTCAGATACTCCAGAGATTCTCAGATTATGAATCATGTTCTTTTCTCTTCAACAGAGAAAAAGTTTTTAAATCTGTGAATGTATTTGTGCTTCTTTTCCACAATAAAAACCTGAGAGCTGACAGATTCATTCCTTGTTAGTTGTAACAGCAGATGAAAGTTTAAAAAAATGTTGTTCTGAAGTTTAAAGTTGTGTGACGTGAGTTCTGACGAGCTGGTCCAACAGGTTTTTTAACTTGAGAATTTTTGACCTGCTTTCTGAAGTTATGAGGATGTGAGTGTTTCCTCAAACACCTGAGCAGCTCCAGACGCTCACCTGAACGTGGAAGTGTTTGTAAAACAGTGGATCAGAGGAAAGTTCACAGGTAAGAGTCCGTAAAGTGTTCTGCGGGTCAGCCAGCTCCTGATTTTATGATATGAATATTAGACTGACTGGCTCTATGTGATTTATAGCTAATTCATCAAACAGCTAAAATTTTATGTTTTACTTACCAATAATAAATAATACATGTCAATATGTATTTTTTTTCAACGTTTACAAAAATAAAAACAGCTGACTGTAATCTAATCAAATGTCGTCATACAGGAAGTTTCTTCTCTGCTCTGACAGATTTGGGTCGACTTGACCACGAGTTTATTTTGAAGATAAATTTGAATCTTCAGTTTTGAATCGGACTCGTTTTCTTTTCCACTGTTCGAATTTCAAGAGTTAATTTATATTTTAATTCTTTCAAACTAAAGCAAGCCATTCCCAGTAAGTTTTTGCTGTAATTAGATTACTGTTAACAGTTCATCCTGCTTTTCTGGAGAATCAGATCAAGTTCAGATAAAACGGACAACAAATTTTAATAAAAGGACACAAAAAATTTCATAAACTTTCTCAAAATCTGGAACTTTTGAAAAATAAAATAAAAGCCATAGCAGTGCCAGACTCTTATTTTAAGGAGTATCAGCAAGCTTTATTTTGAAACTCCAAGTTAAAAACCTGACCGGTTTTCCTTTTCGATGTTTAAAAATGTTAAATCCTAAATGTTGCTGAGGTTTGAATTCACCTCCCTGAAATTCAAAATTCTTAACAGGACAAAATACAGTAGTTAAAATCCTAAAATATTAAAGGGGTCAGTGTTGATGAAATAACAACAAAACTCAGTGAAACAGAATCTGCTGAGTCACTGGTTGCCATGGTGATTCCCACCCTTTCAGGGGGCAGAGGGGTGGGGCAACACACAGAATGTGTCTAAATCAATATTATGAATATGATAGCACGATGGCTTAGTGGTTAGCACTGCTGCCCTACAGCAAGAAGGTCATGGGTTCAGTCCCAGGTTTGGACCTGGAGTCTTTTTGTGTGGAGGTTGCATGTTCTCCTCATGATTGGGTGGGGGTTCCCCCAGTAATAATACTGTAGTCCGGCTTCATCAGAAATGTTGCCTTCAGGCCCAAGCCTCGCTTACAAAAGAGTTCTGTGATCTCGCTGGGGTTTGAATAAAAAAAAAGTAAATGACGGGTTTTCTGTCAGTTGTTACTTTTTTATCGACCTGAATCGAACCTGATGATTCCTTGTGAACGATATCTGAGATTGTTGGTGTGTTTGTGGCAGACGGGGAGCGATGGATCAGAGTCAGCTCAGAGAAGGAGTCCCTCTATACAAACCCATTCGGAGTGGGAAGCCTGGGAAGCCGAGTGAAACTCCAAGGTAAAATCATCATCTCTTCACTTCCGGCTCTGGACGGAGCAGCAGCTTTCCTCCTTCCCTCCTGAGTTTTCCTCTCCTTGCTTTGCCACTTTGTCTTGTCTGCAGTTTTTATTTTTTCAGTGCTCGCTCGAAGCAAATTTTCGATGGATCTGGTTTTGTGGGCTGTTAACTCTATCGATAAAAAATTCTACGAAGCGTTCCGGTCCTGGGGAACCGGCTTGCCCTTTGCAGTCGCATCCAGCCGGGTATATCATGGATTCCTGGGGGGAGTGGAAGATGCTATGCCTGAACGTGCTTTCTGTCGAAGATGTGGAGGATATATTCATAATTGGATTTATGATAGCAGGTGCTCTGCTTTTTGGCTTGTGTGGAGTTCTCTTCTATCGGAATATGCTGGTGAAGATTCTCAGTCGTCCAGGACATGATGAAATCAAAAAAGGCGTTCAATACAGGATCAACTGGACTTTATTTGTTGCAGAAAACGTTTCGACTTCTGTCCAGAAGTCTTTTTCAATTCTGAATGGAAGCTGTGAGAACGAGAAGTTTTATACAGGCTTACAAGTCACGCACCAACATATGAAATTGGAAACTGAGATAACACCACAAATTAACTAACATGCCCATTCTATTTAAATTGACAAAACGACACATCCCAGCTTAACAAAGGGGGGTTTGTAACACATACATGTAAATTGAAAGATCACACCTTAAACAGTAGGAGGTTCCCTTGAGGTCTCTGTTAGAAGACACAAAACTGTATGTAAATTGACAAACAACACCTCCCAAACAACAACAGGGGCTACTCAGAGAACTTTGTTAGTCTAATTTACAGACAAGGCATCCCTGCTCCCATCCGGTGTAAAACGTTTCGGAATCAAATCCAAAACTGAGTTATAGGTCTTAGACAGTTGAAATCTCAGACCTCCTCCTCTGTTAAGGGAAGGTTTTTCTCTCTTAACATACACAGCTTCCTTTACCCCCCTCTCAAACCATCTGTGTTCTCGGTCCAAAATTTGAACATTCTGGTCCTCAAAGGAGTGTCCCTTGTCCGTGAGGTGGAGGTGAACTGCAGAGTTTTGTCCAGAGGAGTTTGCTCTCCTATGTTGAGACATTCTTTTGTGGATAGGTTGTTTCGTTTCTCCGATGTAGTGGTCTGAGCGAAGTCTGCTCTGTTCTTCTATCGGAAAATCAGGAAGACTTCCGAGGCGATCAACGCGCTGACTAAGCTTCCTTCTCAGACCGAGTCTGTGATCCGAGCTGTGACATCCATGAATCAGCTGCTTTATGAGCTGAACCTCAAAGTGGAGGCGGCAGAGGAGCGCAGACCGCCAGTAAGGTTTGGGACTCGTATGCAGCCAGGAGGGTCACATCTGGGGGAGGATTCATAGTTCGGGTCGGTGAAAAGCTTCCCATAATTTGGAGTGTATTGAATTCCAGACAGCCACCTGGACTCAAGGCCACAGGAAAAACACTGAGCCTGCCCTAAAGATAAATCATGCTAATCTAATCAGACTCCCTGAGCAGCCTGGACAGGCTGACTACAAAATCTCCAGAGTTGAAGCAACTGAAGAAATGAAGCTTCTGTCGCAACACCCTCCCCCTCCTCCCTCCCCGGAGAACTTTTCTGTGTCCTCTGAGTCAGATAAGGCTGGCTGATCACGTCATCATCAGAACTCTGGCTAATCTGAATGGAGCTCATGGACTTATCTCACTGTTTCGCCCTCAAATGCAAATGTGATTTGTCTTGACTGTGCTTGCTGGTAGAGTTTTTTGATGTCTCATATGGTGTCCTGAAAGATAAAATGTGATATATCTTTTTTTGTAATACCAATGCTACTACCCTCATGGTTCTTTCCTAGTTTTCACACCTGTAACCTTCATCCCGATACGGATGAGAGAGGCCGCGCTGATAGCAGCAGCTTCACACACGTAGTCCCCTTCAGGATGACTGTGTGTACATATTCACGCTGTACTGGTGCAAACTTGTGCAATGTCAATAAAGGTACTCTGACTCTGATCTTAACCTGTCCATGACTAACTCAGCTCTCAGACTGAACCTCGATAAATCAAACTTAAAGTTCAGATTTTGCTGTTTTGAAGCCATGGACCTGAAAACCACATGGGCACGAGTCCTGACAGTTATCCTGGAAAAACAACAATCCTCAAAGCTTTCTTTTCAAATTAGAAGTCAAACTTCTTTAGAAACGGGGTAAGCTTGAGTAGTTCAGTGGTTTCTTGTGATATGTAGACACAGATTTGTTTCATTACCGCAAAACATTTTCCATTTATCTAAAAAAGCTAAGTCTGGTCCTCCGGACATCCAAAAAAACTGTAGAAACATTTCGTCTTTCATCCGAAAGACTTACTCAGTCTGAGAAGCTGTATTCAGCTCAGTCTTATAAATAGCACCCTCCCACAGTGGACCAACCACTTGTAAGGATTTATAAGACTGAGCTGAATACAGCTTCTCAGACTGAGGAAGTCTTTCGGACGAAAGACGAAACGTTTCTACAGTTTTTTTGCTTTGTTTTGTTTTGTTTTTTTGAATGTCCAGAGGACCAGACTTAGCTTTTTTAGATTTTTCTACCTGGATTATTGAGCATGCATCAGGGTATTTTCCATTTATGTTAAATGTTAAAATACATCAACGGGTACTTACAAGCTATGTACCTTTATAGGACATTTACCAGGTATATAGTACACACAGGGTTAGTACCTGGTAATTATTGAGTACTTATTGGGTATCTACCCATTACTTATGGGGCACTTACAATGTACAGTAGTTATTTGGTACTTACCTGGTACTTGGGGTATTAGGTAAGTACCCATTAAATTGGAGTTTGTGCATATTATGTACATGGTAATTATAGAGTACTTATACAGTATATATATATATATATATATATACATACATATATTATATATATACATACATATATATATTATATATATATACATACATCCATCCATCCATCCATTTTCTTCCGCTTATCCGGGGTCGGGTCGCGGGGGTAGCAGCCTAAGTAGGGAGGCCCAGACTTCCCTCTCCCCAGCCACTTGGAGCAGCTCCTCTGGGGGAATCCCAAGGCGTTCCCAGGCCAGCCGAGAAACATAGTCCCTCCAGCGTATCCTGGGTCTTCCTCTGGGTCTCCTCCCGGTGGGACATGCCCGGAACACCTNACCAACAGAAAGGTAGTCATCTGTTGCAGGAGAACAGGTCAGAGCTGAATAAAAACCAGCTGGAAAAAGTAAATTTAAAGTATTAAATATTATACAGGACTTCCTTGTTTTGTCATCATTGTTTAACACTGTTAGACATTTTTCTGCAAGCATAAAAAAAACCTCACAATTTCAAAGGTTCAATTAACATTAATGTGTGTCCAGCATCTTTGCCATTTTTTAATGTGTCACATAAAACTCTTGTCTAATACCCTGTGCCTTTTTCTCTCCAAGGGGTGGACGACGCATCAAGCTCATAACAGAAGCTGTGAATTCATGTGGAAAGTGACTGGCTGCATGAGAAACAAATACATAATGTTACACAGAACTAGACCAGTTAACTATACTGGGGCTTACGTGACACTTCTTCAGATTGTGTGTGTGCTGCAGTTTAGAGAACATGTGTTCTAGTGTGAGAATTTTTTTAAATATTTGCTGCACTCCTTGTTTTGAAATATTTGTACAGTTGAATAATAACATACAGTAAGTGGTTGCTTTTTCTCATTTAATAAAAATTAATGTGGTAAACATTCATGAAACATTTGATTCAGCACTAACATGTAAACATGATTAAATTGATCACATTTGTAGTAAACATATGATGTATTAACATATTTCATTAACAGGGATTAACCTGTCCAAATAAAAATTGAATGAATGAATTTCAGGTAAGAAATAAACAAAAAATGAAACAGATCCATTTTGAAGTAAACATTTGATGTAATTAAACATTTCTAGTAACAATGTGATGAACGTGTAAGTTAATACATTTTATAGAAAAATTGCTACACAAAAATGTGCAAATATAAGTGAACAGCATGATTTACATAATTATGTATCCCTTGAAGCTGGAGAACAAACTCTGAGAAATATTTTTAGGAAGCTTCATGCTTTCTGCAGACGTCCAGCTATGGCTGTGTGGGTCCACACAAGGTCACAGTGGTTTGATTATGCACCTGTGCAGTGTGGACGATGCTTCTTCAGGTGAACTTCATCTCCTGCCTCCAGCTGCTGGATGCTGCATGTCTTGTATCTGTGAGGGAACTTTCTCCAGGCAGCAGCGATCACACTGAGTCCATCAGAAGATGCTCCAAGTTCAGGAGTTGGTGTTTATGATGAAACCACATGCTTTAACTTTAAGATTTTTTTTACTGCTAGCTGTATTTTAATGTAGGTGTTTTGATGATTCACACACCATTTTATTTCTGTGTGTAGACACACTGTTACTCAGCATGACCCACGGTGTTCTGGTGGCTCAGAGTCAGAGCAGAACCTGTGAACACAATTAAAATGGTGAATGAAAAGACAATCTATAATATATATATATATATATATATATATATATATATATATATATATATATATATATATATATATATATATATATTATAGTAATCTAATCAAGATTTGAAGTCTACATGTTATTAGACATGCTCAAGTCATTAAAAATAAGGTAATTTTCAACTTGGACCTTTGTAAATCAGTTAAAAAACATACTTTAAAAATCAAGTGTTCTCAGTTTTTAATACTCATAGCATACAGAAGGTTGTTTGATTCTGAAAGAAATGTATATTAATAATTTATGTACAATTAAGGAGCCAAAAACAACGTACCTTCAACGTATTTACAATCTGGGGGCTTTAAAAATGTCCAAATCATCTACCCAGCTGTTCATAGATTGGACCAGCTCTCCCAGTGATTTGTAATTATAAAAATTATTTGTGGTGTAAACACTGACACAGACCAGGTCTGCTAAAATGACTGGGAATGTCAGTGGAGGCAAATATTACGTGTCTTTCCTTTTTTCTGACCAGGAAAAATGGCGGTCGAGACCGGAATGCCCTGACACGCCCCCGACACGCCCCCACACAGTCACATGTGCTCCAAAGCTCTATTCACAGAGGGCTGAGTGATACTAGCAATAACAGCATTGTAAGAGGGGGACAGTTGAACCCGGAGGCCTCCACCTCTGTTTAATGATGGACGTTTCTTTTCACAAAGATGGCCTCCTTTAAGGCCCCGGCAGAGCTCTGCGTAAGGCAGTACGCCGCTGTATGCCGTACGTACGCAGAGGCACAAACGTAGCCCCGCAGGGCACGAACGCGCAACGCTCAAATTTTACGACCGCGTACGCGATGCGCGTTGTCTCACAATAAACTGCCCGGCGCCAGACTGTTTTGTATGAGACACAAATGTATTAAATTCCCCTTCTTCATCCCTGATCTGGGCTTTTCTTTAGTTTTTTTTGCCAAAAGTCAAGTGATCGCATCGCTTCCTCCTCCGTTGCTCCATGACTGAAATGATGAGAATGAATGAATTTGTCACGAGCAATTAAACTCATGTCCTACGTAGCTGCGGGAGGTTCTAAACATTTCCTGGTGGGCTGTGGGCTGCAGGACCAGCGCTCCCTGTTTTTATTTTTAAGAACTTTTTATTAACATATAAAGT
The DNA here is from genome assembly GCA_038048925.1 of Garcialebias charrua. Taxonomy (NCBI): domain Eukaryota; kingdom Metazoa; phylum Chordata; class Actinopteri; order Cyprinodontiformes; family Rivulidae; genus Garcialebias; species Garcialebias charrua. The sequence continues at coordinate 45,045 of JBBPBX010012315.1, read as the reverse complement.
TTTAGAACACCGCAGCGGCTAGAGCCTGACAGCTCGTGCCTTTTTATTTTTTCCCCACCCCACCTGTCAATCAATTCAGTAGGCGTGTCAGCAAATGACCAATCAGCGACCTCAGTTTGTCCCGTAGGTAAACGCTCTGCGCGCAGCTGCTCAAATTACGACAAGAATTTGGAGTGAAAACGCGAACATTTAATGCGAGAACGAACGCAGAGCTGTGCCTGTGAACGTGTACGCACAGAATGCGCGCGTAGAGTGGGGTACTGGTCGTACGCAGAGCTCTGCCTGGACCATTACTCCTCTCTCAAACCATTGTTCCTCTCTATCACTGTGCCAGCCACATGGAGAGGACATCAATGCCGTGACTGACTGTGTGCCCGACTATATAAACTTCTGTGTATACAACACCATCCTCACCAGAACAGTGAGATGCTTCCCCAGTAATAAACCCTGGATCACCACTGACCTGAAGGAACTGCTAAACAAGAAAAAAAAAGAGCCTTCAGAGAAGGAGACAGGGACTTATTGAGAAGTCTATGTATGTAATCTGTCTTGAATGTGTCCTTGCAAGTAAAAAAAAGGCCAGTTAAAAATGTTCTCTTGCTGCTGAGTGTGGTTCTTTTGAGTAAACAACATTAACAAGAGAGATTTTCTCCAACACCTTGGAATCCTCCCAGAAGAGCTGGAAGAAGTGGCTGTGGAAAGAGATGTCTCCGCCTGCCTGCTCCAGGTGCTGCCCCCACGACCTGACATAGGAACAAGTGGATGGATGGATGGATGGATGGATGGATGGATGGATGGATGGATGGATGGATGGATGGCTGGTTGGCTGGCTGGCTGGCTGGCTGGCTGGCTGGCTGGCTGGCTGTGTTGGACTGGTGTTGATTCTGTGAGGTATTATGATAAATTCATATATAATTAGATCATTTACCACATATGCTGGTGATTTACCACTTCCATCATCCACAGTGGGGCAGCTGTGGCTGAGTGGTTAGATCAGTCGTCCTCCAATGCAAGAGTTGGGGGTT
>JBBPBX010012315.1:0-11748 GCA_038048925.1 Garcialebias charrua | reverse complement strand
GAGGTCAGCGGTCACCACGCTCCCAGCCTTGGGCGCCCTTTTTCAAGAACTGCCCGCCATCATCCAGGAAACGGCAAACACGAAGGGCTTGTTCGCCCCGACTCCTCCCCCGCCCAGATCGGATGATCTGGCGGGAAGGTTCGGCTCCTCGTCTGCCCGGTGCCCTGACCCAATCTGGCCTCGTTTTCCAGCTGTGACGTCACACTGGAACGAGGTTGCAACAGTGCCCGCAAAAGTGAAAACCCCAGCTTCAACTTTTGCTCCGTTCACGAGGGTGGTGGGGTTCACTGAATGGAGCTTCCTGTCAGTGCCCCACCTTGAGCAGAGCCTCACAGAGGTGTTCGGGGCGAAAGCCGCCAGGATGGACCAGAAATTGGTTCCACCTGGGAGGCATGACCAGACCATCTTGCAGCTCTCCAACAGAGCTCATCAGTGCTCGGTCCAGGCAACTGCAGCCAGCAATAACATTGCTCTCCTCGCCTTCCACATCTCCAAACGGGTGGAGGAGACGGACCTGCCTGAAGGAGCAAAGAGCTCGCTGTGTACAGCTGCAACCATGATCCTCAACCTCTGTGCTGCATCCATAGTCTTCCTGTCATGTACAACTGCTTGGATGACCATAATCCAGCACACAACGTGGCTCCGACATGCTCCATCGCTGCCTGACAGACTTCAGAAAGATCTGCTCGAAGGTCCGATAACGCCTGAGACTCTGTTTTGGACAAGTCTCACGGCTCTGCTCGACAGATTGAAAAAGAAAGATGAAGTTTCCGAGACGGTTTGCAACCTGATGACATAACATCTGCCCTCCCGTCGCTCCGACGGATGGAGAGACCGACGCTCCCAGAGGCAGCAGTACCGGCGCTCCACGACTGCAGCGGCGGCCCCCCGTTCAGCTCCACCGCTGGCCCCTCCCAACAGAGGGCAGCGGCACTTGCCTCGTCATCCAGGTGCTACCCAACGTTTTCAGAGAAGCCGCCCACAGACGCAGAACTGGAGCAGTCAGCATTAGCAGCAACACCAGCAGCCACATAGACGACAGCACAAGAAATGACTCGTTACGGGAAGTGTGTGTGATGTTGTTAATTGTTTTGAAAAAAAAATACCCACATCTCTCAAAGGGCAGATCCTCACCCATTTCGAGCCTGTCTGTTGGACCGAATGGCCCCTTAGCAGCTCTGACACCACATTTCCCACCAATGACAAGCTGGTCTCTAATAAACAGCTGTTTACAAGACGCCATAGCTTGAGCAACATCACAAGCACTCATGCTTCACACCTGATGAGCCTCGTGCTGCACAGATTGAGCCGGGTAAAAGCCCCCGCTCTCTGATTCAAACAGCTAAATCTTGCTGGTTCAGCTCCCAGGCTACACAGCAGGGTTCGCCACCTCGCATCACAGCCTCTGTTAACGTAGCGTTTCACGTACATAAGTGACGCTACCCATCTGCAGCTCGAGCAGGCCCGCTGCAGCTCTCAACACAGCACGAAGAGACGTGCCACACAGAGTGAATGCGGGCCACCGCTTAAGCGGCGTGCCACGTGCGGCAAAAACTATGCCTTGACTCTGCATTTGTGTACCTTCGCCGCAGACCCGCAGACGGAATGCGGCGCAGAGGCGGTCATGCAACGTGAACCACCTCTTAAGCGTTGTACCGCATGCGGCAAAAACAACACCTTGCCTCAGCGTTTGTTTACTTCAGTTGCGGACCCACAGACGGAACGTAGCGCAGAGGCGGCAGCACAACGCGAGCCACCGCTCAAGCGGAATGCCGCGTGCAACGGAAACAGTGCCTCGCCTCAGAGTTCGCTTTCTTTCGCTGCGGACCCGCAGACGGAACGCAGCGCTGAGGCGGCCACTCAGCCCTATTTGGGCGGTCCCCGTGGGTCACTCGTGTGACAGAGGAAGGGGCCTTGGAGTGGTTTACGTCCATGACGCGCACGACACGTCACAAGCACACACGATCGCTCGCCGAGCAGCATGCACAATGGCAGAAAATGTGTGTACTCGACTAATGGATGGACGCGCTCATAGAAAAGGTTATGCGCTAAAATTTGCAGCAAAACCACCCCCATTCAGAGGGATTTTGGAAATGGTGCTATCATGCCCAGAGCAAAGCTCCCCCCTCCTGTCAGAAATCCAGGAGCTACTGACGAAGGGAGTGGTCTCCAGGGTGCCAGATGGGAAGGAAAACACAGGTTTTTATTCTTGTTATTTTCTCATACCAAAGAAAAAAGGGGGGTTGCGGCTAATCCTCGATTCGTCCATTTTCAACAAATCGATTGTAGAAAGGGGGTTTCACATGCTGACAATAAAACAACTGTTAAGAAACATCCATCAGAACGATTGGTTCATATCCCTCAACCTGCGAGATGCTTACTGACACATTCCTATAGTTCCAAAACACAGGAAGTTCCTGAGTTTTTCTTTCCAAGGGGCCCGTTTCGAGTACAACAGGCTCCCTTTTGGCTACTCCCTCACACCCAGGACCTTTTCGAGGTACGTGGAGACCGCCATCCAGCCGTTACGCACAGCAGGGATGAGAATATTATTTTATCTGGACAATCTGCTACTGCTGAGCAAGTATAGAGAGGAAGCCGCAATTCAGACCAGGGCTCTAGCAGAACATCTGCTAATCCTGGGGTTTTCGGTGAACTAGGAGAAGAGCTCGCCCCTCCCCTCTCAGATTATTGTTTATCTGGGAGTGGAGATGAATTCATGCACAATGACAGCTCGTCTGTCACAGCAGAGAGCCTTCAACTTGACAGTTCAGCTGACCCGCATCAGACCCGGAAGGGTGGTGACGGCGGTGTCCATCATTCAATCAACCTTTATTTAAACAGATAAATCACAGTGAGCCTTGAAGACTCATTTGCAAGTGAGATCTGTTGGACAGACAATAAAAGTTGTGAAAAATGACACATAGGGTTTGGAGACAAAAAATTCCTAACATATTTTTGATTTCTGCACGCAGATCAAACACATGATAATGAAAAAAAGTCTCGCGCACAAGCACATAATGATGCTGACATTACGCAGAAGGGGGAGGAGCCAAAGTTCTGAAATTGATGACAGAATGTTTATTCAGCTGGGCTCCACTGACGTTCATGGAGTAGCAGATTTGGGAGGGCGAGAATGGCAAGTTTACAAAACATCACAGGCGTTTTGAGATAAGACGGTCTATCAAGGCCAGTCTAGGAGCCGAATGTCAGATAAACATGATTGTTTTTGGAGACAGGCAGAACTTTAATGACATCCACCTTCAGTCTGTGTCAGTCCACTCGCTTCAGAAATGTCCAAATTAAAAATGACCGTACCAATAGAACGTGCCTCAGAAAATCCTCAAGATGTAATCCATTCAGCCAAAAGTCTGGTTTCTCGAGACATGAACCAAGCCATCATGTAAGGCATGCAGCCTGATCAGGTCCAGATTAGCCGCCTTCTTACTTTTGTGTTGATATACCAGGAACCAGCTGAATCCAAAAAGCAGGAACCAGTTATCATAAATCCAATTAAATATGTGACCTTAAGATCCACAGATGACAGTAGAGATAGACACGTCATCAAGTCTTCCAAGTTGATGAGATATCCAGCTGAGTGCATGCCAACAGGGCAAATCGGCTCGCCTACAGCCTGTCTTCTTTTTGAAGAAATGTTATCAGTTGTGTGGAGGGACCAACTGACCAAATTGAAGTCCATAGTTATGATTCGGAAGATTTTGTAGAAGAGAGGCTCTCAGACAGTTTCACAGAAAAGACAAAGCAAAAGCAAAGCGGAGACTGAGAGGAGACGTCCGCCCTTGAGGGAGAGCAAGAATGAATTATGCATCTCCTCGGCATGATGGCGGCCGCTCATGTTGTCGTGGATCTCGGGTTGCTTCATATGAGATCTCTCCAGTGTTGGTTTGTCCGCTTACGCATAGACCCTATGCGTCAGAAGAGGCGGATGATTATGGTTCCCCCCTCCGTTGGAACTGATCTACGTCACTGGGGGAACCCCCTCACGCTGGCGGAGGGAGTCTCCATGACCAGACCTATGTCACACGTCCCTATGTTCACGGACGCTTCTCTGATGGGCTGGGGTGGCATGTGTCTGTCTCAGACAGTTGGAGCGAGGTGGCCAGAGCACATTCACCTCCATGTAAACGTGTTGGAACTACTGACAGTGTTCAAAGTTGTGTAGCATTTTGCTCCTCTGCTTCAAAACCAGCATGTACTGATACACACCGACAACAAGGTGGCAACGTCGTACATAAATCTTCAGGGCGGTGTTCGCTCAGCTCAGCTGCTGCGCGTGGCAAGGCAGCTTCTGCTCTGGGCCCACCGGCACCTACTCTCTCTGAGAGTGTTATACATTCCCGGTGTTCTGAACAAGGGGTCGGACATCATGTCGAGGGGCGGTCCATGTCACAGAGACTGAGCTCTCCATCCCGACGTAATCGCTCAGATCTGGACCAGATTTGGCCACGCAGCGGTGGATCTGTTTGCGTCACAAGAGAACGCACAGTGCCCACTGCAGTTCTCACTGAGCCCACGTGAACATCCTCCCTTGAGAGTGGACGCTTTTGCACACAGCTCGTGGCCAAAGAAGCTGTTATATGCTTTTCCTCCAGTCCCTCTTATCCCACGCGTCCTGGAGTGAGTCCTGAGGGAGAAACTGTCAGTCATCCTCATAGCTCCAGAATGCAAAAACGCACCATGGTTCCCAAACCTGCAGCAGCTGGTGGCGGACCAACCACTACAGCTTCCGTGGAGGAGGGACGCGTTCCTCCAGGTAGGAGGGGCGATCATGCACTATCCAGAGATAGGCCAGCCCCTTTGGGCTTGGATGCTGAACGGAACCGTTTAGCACATTTGGGCCTCTCTCCAGCTGTTGTCCAGACTATCCAAGATACATGAGCTGCATCTACAAATACACTTTATGTGTCCAAATGGGCAGCTTTTCAGCGCTGGTGCACTGAAAAAGATGTTGACGCTACATCATGTGAGATTAGCTGCGTTCTGTCATTTTTGCAGCTGCTGATGGACAGGAATTTAGTCTTTAGCACCATTGAGGTTTATGCTGCAGCTATTTCCTCGTGGCACAAGGGTTTTGTTGACAGGACGCTGTTTAATCACCCTTTGATGAAACGTTTTATAAAGGGCATGCGACGGCACAGACCGGTAACACCGGTGCCCCTCAGTGGGATCTGACTTTAGTTTTAAGTGCGTTATTTAAAGCTCCTTTTGAACCTTTAAGTGAAGTGCCAATAAATTTCCTGTCTCTTAAAACTGCACTGTTGTTGGCCCCCACCTCTGCTAAGAGAGTGAGTGATTTATGTACGCTTTCTGTGGCTCCTTCATGTTTGAAAATTCAACCTGATGGAAGCTCTGGCACTTTAAGGCCCAATCCGGCCTACATGACAAAATGTATAAATAGTTATTTTAAATCAAGGACAATCGTGTGAAATGGGTTTCATCTTCCCTTGCACGCATCAGAGGAAGTGGCCACGTCTCATTTATTGGGCCCTGTTCGTGCGCTCACATGCTATGTGACACGCACAGCCGACTTACCTCATTCTCAACGCCTGTTTGTTCATTACAGACACAGCTCGGTTGGACACGCCCTACGCTCTCAGTGCCTATGTCCTTGGTTGTGTGAGGCTATTTCTGAGGCTTACAGGGTCACTGGGGCAGAACCCCCTCAAACCCTACGTGCACACTCCACGCGGGCGATCGCATCCTCCACAACGTTGCACGGTGGGATGACGGTCAGTGACATCTTTCTAGCAGCAGCGTGGGCTATGCCTTGCTCTTTTATATGTTTTTATCTGCGTGATATGTCTACATTTTCTATGACTCACTCAGTTCTTAGAGTCCTGTCTGAGTAATTGTTGAGTTGTTCATGAAGGGTTATTCTGAGCTCACATCAGTCTGCAGGCAGGCATGATGTGTGTGTGTTCACCTTCAGTCACAGTGCCATGTTCACTGTTGTTTCTGATTGTTGTTTAATAAAGTTCTAACCTGTTATGTACATAGTTTCAGTAACAGTTATATTCCCTCAGTTTTCTGGTTCGCCCGCCAGAGTCTGTTCTGCCCTCTGGCGTTGTTGTACAATCACGCTATAAGTTGAGCGCAACAAATAAAATACACAATAAAATAATAAACACATATTTTTTTATGCTGCTTCAACAGCTGCTTATACCAGTTAGGCTGCAACAGAGGCCTGCAGGCCTACTTTTTCAGTCCACCAAGTGCCCTTCTCTAGTGTGCCTGGACACGTGGCGTGCGTATTTATTTATGCACGTGGAAGGATGTGTATTGCTGTGAATGGGTGAGCAGGTGCTTCATACTGGTGTTTGGACCCAGTGAGGCATGGACCATATCCTGCTCCGCCCTTTATCCAATGTAAGGGGTTAATGGGGGGGGTCAGTTTAATACTGACCTCTTTTACCTTAATTAATTTACTTATTCAGAGTGAATAGTAAATATTCACGGATTCTGTTCTTTTTCAGTTTACCCAATATTTCTGTGATCTTTATGATGGATAAATAAACAGAGCCATTAAGTGACAATGGACATTAACTTAGTTTGGTATGCCAGGCGACACTACCATTTATTTAAAATAAATCAACTAAATTAACACCATTACACTTGATTGACATGATTTCACTTTCTTTCAATTCAAATATGTCAGCACACTTAAATTTAACACAACAGACATAAATATTAGATGTTAAGCATATTTAGTCTGTGGGCTCTTTAACTTAAAAAATATAGTTTCCAGCTTAGGTTGAGAGGGAAAAGAAATAGGAGGAAAGATTTAAGAAGGAAATTATCCTGAGCATGAGACCAGAGTGACACTTCTCCTCCGACTTCTGCTAAAATCCAAGTACGTTTTGTAAACAGCCCTTTACCTTTTGACGACAGCCCGGTAAGAGGGAAGACACCAGCCTTCAGATGCACAGAGTCCTTTAGTCCCAGCACGTCCAAAACTGGTTTTAGTTTACGTTTCAGCGTCTCCTGGCTTCCGCGTTGGTCATCAGAGAATATGTCAGCTTCAGGCCTCTGACTTCAAGATAAACTTATTCCAAGAAGGAATAGACAAAGTTCTTGATCTTACGCTTGTTCGAAGTAGACTCATAACAGCCTGTTATCAGTCCTTAGCTGAAGACGCCGGTCGTTAGCTCTTGACCACACGTGTCCAGCTCTTGGGAAAGTTCACATCTCTTTGGAAGTTCCCAGCAACTCTGAAGCCTTTAGCAAAAGCTTAGACTTAAAAAGCAGGAACACAGAGAGGAGTTCACTTGCCTTATCAGGTCCAAGGCTACAAGCAGCAGCAGAGAGAAATGTTTAGGAACAGACAGAGAAAGCTGGAGCCTTGTTCATGAAAAACAACTGATTAAACTGTCTTCTTATTTCTAAACAAAACAGTCGGGTCTCTGTGACCCGATATTTCCCTTTAACACAGCAGTGAACACAGTTTAACTCTCACAGAATAACACAGCTTAAAAGCACACATCATGAAAATGACGAAAGTTATTCTTTTGATCACATTAGAATAAAATCAAAGATAGAAATAGTCTCTTTTGGTGACTATATTTATCAGATTATAGCTAAATGAATGATTTTGTAGTAAATGTCTTGCTTTACTGAGTGGTCAGTAAAGGTCATCACTGGACAGTTCAAAGACCTTAATTTGACCCTGGGTAGGTCCATTACATCTCCCCCCTTTTGGAAGCCATCGCCAGTCCTTGGGGATGGGGTCCAACACGAAAGGAAACCTTGAACTGTCTTTGATCTTGAAGTAATCCAGCAAGTGGAAGAGAAAAATCAAAAATTATAATCCCATAAAGTTTTTGGAAATTTCATACTGTTCAGAGGTAATCCCATTGCGAAAAGCTTTTAATCCTTCGGAAAACAAAGTCTGTTAACTCTTGGAAAACAAAGTCTGTGATCCTTTGGGAAACAAAGTCTTATAATCCACAGCGGTAATTCCATAGCAGTAATTCCACAACGATTAGCTTTGTTGATTGATCAGCACCAATTGTTTTCATAATCAGCATGTAGAGGGGATCCCTCGATTGACGCAGAGGAGGCGGCCCTTGGACGAAGGTTGAAGACCAAGCGTTGGAGCTGCAGGTCCCACATCGAAGGTTGTTGGCTGGTTGGTTTCCAGTCAGTGCCACTCTGGTTCTATGTGTCATGCAATTATGTGGTTTTTTAAGGTGGGCTTATGATTGGGATTTTACATTAAGCCTTACCTATATGCACCTGGTATGTAAGCTATCATGGTTTAGATCAGCTACACTTACCAATTAAGGGGTGGATCAATTCTGTAAATTAGATATAGGGATCTATACCTATAGAATTTTGGAGGGCTTCTGTAACGAAGGCCTCTAATTCCAAACTATTCCTCCATTCATTACTTAGTTTAGGTTAAACTAAAATAAAAATGAAATATAGTTTGATCTAAATGTCTGTTGTCTTTTAGACGAACGACGTAGGATTTGGTATTCCTAATAAATTTTGAAGTCTATGGCGAGACTCATCAAAATGAATAGATAATCTAGAATAGAAACGATCGAATCGGTTCAATTTAGAAATTGTGAGACCAGTGTAGTTTATTGTACCTTGAGTAGCTTTAAACTACATTGACTCTTCGACGATTGAGATTTAACAAAACGAACTGCATGTTGGCATAGTTAAATCCATATCATTCATTAACCAATGTTAATATAAAACCTTTTGGCTGGGAGTGTTCAGAACCAAACAATATCTCAACTAATGACAACAGTAATGACTAAACAACAAGGAAACAACGTTTCACTGCTTCGACACACTCTTGTCGTCAGATTCCAAAATGCAACACACAAGAAAAACAGTCTCAACTTTATGACCGAGGTCAAATTAAATCTCGTGGATTTAAACGGTTGTTAAGGTTAGTTTTTGTTGTGGGTTTTAGGCTTAGCGTTTCTAAGTTCAAATTGGACAATGCGACTTATAGGGTGGGAAATATGGTAGTTTAAACCTGATTAGTTTATTTACTAACTTGTGTTTGGACGACCTTATTATCCCATGAAGTCGGTGTGTTTGTGAGATCTTTGTCTTTTGTGGAGTCATTGAACGCCTTGTAAGGTTTGATCTGATTTCGATGTACCCATTTAGCAATTGGCTCTTTGCGGCCTTTGCTGATTTTGATTTCGTAGACGACTGAGGACACTTTGTCTGTTATCAGATGAGGTCCAGTCCACCTGGGCATTAGTTTGCGGGCGAGAGTTCCGGTCCCGGACTCTCCTTTCCCGGTTGTTGGGGCGAACGTATAGTACCAGACTCTGTCTCCCACTTGGAGTTCATTGTGAGAGGCCTTCTGGTCATAGTACGCCTTGCGTCCTTCCGCGGACCTTTCCAGGTTTTTCTGGGCGAAAGCAAAAGTGTTTCTGAGGTGTACATTCGAATCTTTCATGTATTGTTGTGTAGTGTAGGCTGTCGCCATGGCGGCGTCGCCTGGTTGGTACAACAGGTGTAGAGGGAGAGTCATTTGTCGACCGGTCATCATCTCGAAGGGAGAGATGCCAGTTGATGTGTGTGGAGTGGCTCTTATGGCCATGAGGACCAGAGGGAGTTTCACATCCCAGTCCTTGTGATTTGCGGCCACGTATTTCTTCAAAATACTCACCACAGTTCTGTTTGCTCTCTCGACTTGGCCTGAAGCCTGTGGGTGGTAGCCGACATGAAAGTTGGCCTTGACGCCTAGCGTCTTCCACAGTTCTTTCATCACTTCACCTGTGAAGTGTGTACCTTGGTCTGAGTTCACCCGAAGGGGAAGTCCAAACCTTGAGAATATATGATTCATTAACAACATAGCAGTTGTTTGTGCTGTGTCGTTAGGAGCTGGTAGGCATTCTACCCATTTGGTAAATGCACAGGTTACCGTGAGAAAATATTTATTTCCTCTAGAGCTCTTAGTGAGTGGTCCAACCCAGTCGATCTGGAGGTCAGACCATGGGAATGCAATGCCTCTGCTTTGCAGTGGTGCTCTGTGAAGTGGTCTGGTTGGCTGAAACTGGCCACACACCACGCACCCTTCAATGTAGTCCTTGACATCCTTTTTCATTCCAGGCCAATAGGCAATTTGTTTTAATGCCGTCAGCGTGGCTTTATCTCCTTTGTGTCCTGCGGACGGGAGATCATGGGCATGGACTAACATCACCCCCCTTTGGTCATGGGGAACCACGAACACAGGTGAGGACGTTGGTCCATGAGCGAAAGTTAAGATGCCCTTGATTAGTTTTAGCTGTTTGCGCAGCTGATAGAGGACCTTAAGGTCTGGATCGGAATCCAGGTCGTCTTTAGACGGACTATTTTTGTTCGGATCAGTCAGGTACAGTATCATGGAGTTGATAGCAGGATCCGACTTCTGTAGTTGGATGATGTCTGGGTCAGTCAGTGCAGGTCGTACAGAGACTGCGTTGTCAGCAGGTCTGGCTGCGGCCTGTGCACGTGTGACTGCCATAACTCTGACTGAAGGTTGTGTTGGCAGAGTCTCGATTAACCAGGAGGGGTCGAAGGACCATAGAGGACCTTCGTCGGCTCCTTCTTTGGCTAAGGAGTCTGCAATGTCATTGTAGTGCTTGTCATCGCCTGGGACTCTAGAATGCCCTGGAACTTTCTTCCAGTAGATCTGTAAGTCGTGTGATGTCACCAAGTGATCACACGCTATGAAAAGCTCTTTGTGTTTGACCACTTTTCTGTCGCTTGTTAGGAAACCGTTCTGTTTCCACACAGCAAGGTGACAAGCGAAACTCAAACGAGCATAGTTAGAGTCAGTGCAGATGACTAGGGTCTTGATGGAGTGTGCTACTACCATCTGGAGAGCTATTAGGATCATGATCACGACAATCTCAGCGTACCGAGAAGTCTGAGAGCCTGATTTGTAGCTGAAGGTGATCTGCTCTTGGTCTTGGAGGAGGACCCCTCCAACACCTGCCCTACAGATTTTGTCGCGGAGGAATGAAGATCCATCCACGTACAATGTCGTCATATCTTTGCAGATATTGTCATCAAAGAAGTGGTGGTTCGGGTCTTCAGTCACAGGGGTTTTTTCCTCAGCCAACGGCTGGGTCGCTGGTACATCTTGTGTACACTTTTGGCAGAGTGCCAAGTCTGTCCCCAGATGTGACTTCTTGTTTTGACCATAACGTATGTCTAGGTTAAAACTTTGAAGCGCCATGAGCCACGTTGCAACACGAGAGTTTGTTACCACACCATCTCTGATGCGTTGGCTGTTTAGGAATGTCACTGGCTGGTGTTGTGTTTCCACAACGATCTTCTGTCCACCAATGTAGCCGGAGAAATGTTCTGCTGCCCACACTGTGGTCAGTAGAGCTTTCTCACAGTCTGAGAATCTCAACTCGGGTCCTGCCATCGTCTTGCTGGCGTAGGCTACTACACGTTTGTCTCTGTCGTGTATTTGGTACAGACCAGCACTTATGCAACGAGCTGAGAAGCCCACTTCCAAGTAAAGCTCTTTGTTGTAGTCTGGGTAGACTAAACATGGGGCTGACTTGATCCTGTCTATAAGAGCGTCCATTGCCTGCTGCTGTTTGTCAGTCCAGACAAATGGGACGTCTTTCTTTAGGAGTTCAGTCAGTGGCTTTGCAAGGTCTGCATAGTTCTCTATGAACTGGTTCGAGTAGTTACACACGCCAAGAAAACTTTGTAGTTCTTTGAGATTGGTGGGGACCTTGAGATTGTCAAGGCCTTGGG
>JBBPBX010012314.1:41466-54276 GCA_038048925.1 Garcialebias charrua | reverse complement strand
GATCACATTAATGAGTCCAGAATCAATGGTTGTTGGGCAGTGACACCTCTCAGGATAAGCAGCTGTTTGTCCAGTAGATAAGACCGACACATTCTTCGCCTGCGATGGCGGCGCGGCTCAGGGATTTGTTTTCATCGTTTGAGGCCTCGGCTACGGTGGCCCCAAGGTGTAAATCTCGGCAGAAGAAAACCCCACGCGGGCTCTTATCTACAGCGCCGGTCTCTGAGGGTGATTCAACAGCTTTGGGTCACAACCTGTAGACGCCTTGTCAAAACAAAGGGCCTCCTCTAAGTTAAACATCAGCTTTCTTAGCTCACCTGGACTTTGAATGGTTGTGACTGGGATAGGACCAGTTTAATCTAAACAGCAGGTCCTCCTCCCCCAGCAGGAGGGTCTGTAAGACCAGATCCCAGACTCTGATAGGTCTGTTGGGACTAGATGGCTGAGTCAAAACGGGAACATTTCTAGCTTCTGGAAAGTTTGGTGTTGATGTCTGCATCACCCACATACCACTGGCATGTGTTCCTCCTCCTCCCCCTTCCAGATGAATTATAGCAGTCCTGAGATGAATATGGGTCTCGGGGGTGGGGGGTGGGGTGTTAAAATAAGTGAAGTTTCAGATCTTCCACTGTGGGGGAATACTGGCTGTATTCAATGTTTTTCTTGTATGCATTTCTTCATTTTCTAGATTGTTATCATTTTTATTTAAATGTGTGTTTTAGAGCCAGTAGCTGGAAGGTCTCTGGTTTGGAATGTTTATCCACCAATCAGAGATCAACGATTCCATCAGCGGCGCTGCACGGTCTGTACGGGCGTCCAGACCATCGACACAATCACAATTCATCCAGTTTTAGCTTCTGGCCATTTGCTTCCTCAGAACAGAATTTAAGATCATACTTCTAACCTACAAAGCCCTCAACAACCTAGCTCCATCTTATATTACAGATCTTATTGTTCCATATTTTCCTAACAGAGCACTTCACTCTCAGACTGCAGGTTTACTTGTGGTTCCTAGAGTTTCCAGAAGCAGAATGGGAGGAAGATCTTTCAGTTCTCAGGCTCCTCTCTTGTGGAACCAACTTCCAGTTTCTGTCCATGAGGCTGACACAGTGTCCAGTTTGAAGACTGGGATTAACACTTTACTTTTTCATAAATCCTATAGTTAGGGTTGGCTTGGGTTTCCTGAGCTGTCTTTTAGTTCTGCTGCTATAGATTTAGACTGATGGTTGACAAACTGACCACATGTTCTCCCTCTGCTGCTGTTTTTATTATTGCTGATTAAAATTAACGTTTTCAATGAAAACTTTTCATTATTGTTTCTCCCCATATAAACCACACCAGGATCACATAAACTACAACTGAACTACAGGAACCACACCTGGACCACATAAACTATACTTGAACTACACCTGGACCATAGAAACCACACCTAGACCATAGAAACCACACCTGGACCACAATAACTACACCAGAACTACACCTGGACCATAGAAACCACACCTGGGGTATAGAAACCACACCTGGACCATAGAAACCACACCAGAACTACACCTGGACCATAGAAACCACACCTGGGCTATAGAAACCACACCTGGACCATAGAAACCACATCTGGACCATAGAAACCACACCTGGGCTATAGAAACCACACCTGGACCATAGAAACCACACCAGGACCATAGAAACCACACATGGACCATAGAAACCACAGCAGGACCACAGAAACCCCACCAGGACCATAGAAACCTCACCTCGACCATAGAAACCACACCAGGACCATAGAAACCACACCAGAACTACACCTGGACCATAGAAACCACACCTGGGCTATAGAAACCACACCTGGACCATAGAAACCCCATCTGGACCATAGAAACCACACCTGGGCTATAGAAACCACACCTGGACCATAGAAACCACACCAGGACCATAGAAACCACACATGGACCATAGAAACCACACCAGGACCATAGAAACCTCACCTGGACCATAGAAACCACACCAGGACCATAGAAAGCACACCAGGACCATAGAAAATACACCTGGACCATAGAAACCACACCAGGACCACAGAAACCACACCAGGACCATAAAAACCACACCAGGACAATAGAAACCACACCTGGACCATAGAAACCACACCTGGACCTCAGAAACCACACCTAGACCATAGAAACCATAGCTGGACCACAGAAACCATACCAGGACCATAGACACCACACCTGGACCATAGAAACAACACCTGGACCATAGAAACCACACCTGGACTACATAAACCACACCAGGACCATAGAAACCACACCTGGACCATAGAAACCACACCTGAACTACAGAAACTGCACCTGGACCATAGAAACCACACCTGAACTACAGAAACTGTACCTGGACCATAGAAACCACACCTGAACTACAGAAACTGTACCTGGACCATAGAAACCACACCAGGACCATAGAAAAAAACTACACCTGGACCATAGAAACAACACCTGGACCATAGAAACCACACCTGAACTACAGAAACTGCACCTGGACCATAGAAACCACAACAGGTCCATAGATACCACACCTGGACCATAGAAACCACACCAGGATCATAGAAACCACACCTGGACCACAGAAACCACACCAGGACTATAGAAACCACACCTGGACCATAGAAACCACACCTGAACTACAGAAACTGCACCTGGACCATAGAAACCACACCTATACAGAAACTGCACCTGGACCATAGAAACCACACCTGCACTACAGAAACCGCACCTGGACAATACCACACCTGGACCACAGAAACCACACCAGGACCATAGAAACCACACCTGCACGATAGAAACCACACCTGAACTACAGAAACTGCACCTGGACCATAGAAACAACACAGGACCATAGAAACCACACCTGGACCATAGAAACCACACCTGAACTACAGAAACTGCACCTGGACCATAGAAACAACACCTGGACTATAGAAACCACACCTGAACTACAGAAACCTGGACCATAGAAACCACACCTGGACCATAACTACATCTGGACAACAGAAACTATACCTAGATCATAGAAACTACACCTGGACCCTAGAAACCACACCTGAACTACAGAAACTGCACCTGGACCATAGAAACAACACCAAGACCATAGAAACCACACCTGAACTACAGAAACTGCACCTGGACCATAGAAACAACACCAGGGCCATAGAAAAACACACCTGGACCATAGAAACAACACCAGGACCATAGAAACCACACCTGAATTACAGAAACAACACCAGGACAATAGAAACAACACCTGAACTACAGAAACCAAACCTGGACCATTGAAACATCACCAGGATCATAGAAACCACACCTGGACCATAGAAACCACACCTGAACTACAGAAACTGCACCTGGACCATAGAAACAACACCTGGTCCATGGAAACCACACCTGAACTACAGAAACCTGGTCCATAGAAACCACACCAGGACCATAGAAACCACACCTGGACCATAGAAACCACACCTGAACTACATAAACCGCACCTGGACCATATAAACAACACCAGAACCATATAAACAACACCAGGCCCATAGAAACCACACCTGAACTACAGAAACAACACCAGGACCATAGAAACCACACCAGGACCATAGAAACCACACCTGGACCATAGAAACCACACCAGGACCATAGAAACCAAACCTGGACCATAGAAACTACACCAGGACCATAGAAACCACACCTGAACTACAGAAACCGCACCTGGACCATAGAAACTAAACCAGGGCCATAGAAAACCATACCTGGACCATAGAAACAACACCAGGACCATAGAAACCACACCTGAACTACAGAAACAACACTAGGACCATAGAAACCACACCTGAACTACAGAAACCGCACCTGGACCATCGAAACAACACCAGGACCATAGAAACAACACCAGGACCATAGAAACAAAACCAGGGCCATAGAAAACCACACCTGGACCATAGAAACAACACCAGGACCATAGAAACCACACCTGAACTACAGAAACAACACTAGGACCATAGAAACCACACCTGAACTACAGAAACCGCACCTGGACCATCGAAACAACACCAGGACCATTGAAACAACACCAGGATTATAGAAACCACACCTGGACCATAGAAACCACACCTGAACTACAGAAACTGCACCTGGACCATAGAAACAACACCAGGGCCATAGAAAAACACACCTTAATAATAACCTTTCTTGAAATTATAATTATTACTTCTAGAGCAGGACAGTCACAATGAATGTTTGTCTTACCTTTGAGCATACATACGAATGCTTGTTTATCTTCGAGACATTAAGCTGGGAGTGAGGCCTTCCACACTGTTTTATCCATTGTTGACACCGTTCCAGTTGTGTTTTCGGCTTTGGGAAGGGAAAAAACAAGACTCCACCAGACAAACTCTTGGGATACCTGCTGTCTGATTTACACAATCCATAGGCGCATCGCTTCACCATCTTGTAGAATGTCGGACCTAGCTTACATAGCCGGAGATGCTAGTGACGTGTGATTGGACAATGGCCGGTTGGGGGCGGGGTTTTGCGAAAGGTCAATTAGTGCAGGTGATTCCACACAGTTAATGTGAAACTGTTTTTTTTTTATCTAGCTAGATCTCACTTGTAAATGAGTCTTTGAGGCTCAATGTGATTTATCTGTTTAAATAAAGGTTGAATGAATGAATGAATTTGAGAAAGAAAATCCAAACTATCACATGTGTCAGAACAAGATCAGGAGATGGTTGCCCTTGCTTATTTCCTTGATGACTTTAACAAAATTTAAGCAAACGGAGTTGATCGTCTCCAGATGGTCCAAATCTAACAGATTTCAAATTGGACTAAACAGATCATACCTATTTTCTTTTCGAATAATCTTTAAACCTTGGTCCAGTCAACTTTGAAACAATGGCCTGTCCATTAGTTATCCACGGTTGGTGCTTTATCCGCCGTGACATCAGTCATGGAGCACATAGTTTGGAGAATGAGGCGTCTCTTTGTCCAGGTTAAATGAGGACCTGATTTTAGATTACAAAGTAATGTTTTCAGTTTAATTAACAACTGAAAACATTCAGTTTTAAAATCAACATGTGTGTGTTTGTGTGTGTATGTTTATTTTATTGTGAAGGGATTTGTGATTTTTATCTGTGGAAAGTCCTGTATAAATAAACTTTACTCTCTAACTTGACATGCATGAGACAGTAGCTATGTTAACATGCACAAAAGTCTTTGATTGGATTGAAATGTTTGTTTACAAGGGCACAATCTGTTCACGATGAGCATTTACATGCAGCAGGCTTTTATTCTGAATAGAAGTAATGACATGTGCAGAGTGGTAATGTAAGAAATGCGGCCAGTTTTAAATGACACACTTTTAATTTAATTAATTACTTATCCAACACTCGGGAGGTCAGATTAGTAATTTCACGGGTTCTCATCTTTTTCAGATTAATATCAATAATTCTATGACTCAGTGATGAAATGTAACTTGACAGGAAACGTTATTATGTTTGACCTACCAAAGTAGAATCATTTAATAACAAATCATTAAATTACAATCAAAACATATTTACATAGATTGATTGATCAGTTTCCTACAACTAACTTTTCAGCAGATTAAAGCATAGGAACAACAGAACACAAGTTAATGGGTCTTATATTAACTTGTTTCTGCAGCACAAACTTACAGTTTTACTTTTAGAAATAAAGTTTAAAGAGGAGAAAGTTTAAGGAGGAAGTTTAAGGATGAAAGATGGAGGGAGTGGTTTTAACCAGGAAGCATGGCAGCTCTCCGGCCGATCTCCGCTACACGTCGGTACGACTTGGCAAAGCTTTTGACGACTTTGTTACCTCGTGAAGATGGTCAATCTCTCTCGGTCCAGTTGGTCAGTTCGTTTACCTTTCTTCAGCGTCTCCAGACGTGTGCCAAGACTCGGACCGTAGTAACGCACGTCCTGGTTGGCTTTTCAGAATAAAACTTTCCTTGGAGGAAAATTCATTCAGATGGAGATTTATAACCGGCATGTTATAAATCTTTTAACTGATGACGTGGTCATTAGCGTGTTGACCAGACGATCCATCAGTTCTTAGATGACAAACTCATAGTTCAGTTTTTCATCCGCAGACTCCTTTCCTCAGACAGGAGGTGTCTTCTTTAGAAGAAAGTGTGAGCAGCGTTACGTTCAATTCTCTCGCTGGCTTGTTTTGCCAGTGAGAGAGAGACGGAACGCATGAAGGTCAGCTTAGAAGAACAGATAGACTTTGTTTTAGGAGAAAACAGACAGTTAGATGCCACACACTTGATTAAAGCTGTTTCTCATTTCTAAACAAATCTGACGGTGGAGACTGTACTCCCTGACTGAGCTGCAGGTGATACAGATCATTTTGAACTCGTTCAAAGTGTCTAGTAGGAATGTAGTGTCGCTCACCGATCAGTTTTGCTTCCCTGGTATATTAGCAACCAGCCAGGTGGAAATCCGTGAGGTTGACAGGTCGCACATGCGCAGTCAGGTCAGTTTTTCGCAATCAGAATAAAATGAACAGATTACATGCACACAGTTCGGATTATGAATCAGCATAAACATCCCGTCATTCGGATTACAAATTCATTCTGATCGAGCTGAATCAGCTCAGAATAATCTGAATGGGGCGTTTACATTATGCATTTTTGTTCCGAATTACCATTTAATCTGATTCCTTATGTCCATGTAAACATAGCTATTGATCTCTATAACAACACGGGCTCTGTAGTTTAAAGTCTCAACGTGTCCCCTTTGGTTTGAAAGAACCTGATGACTGATGGGACCAAAGAGTAAAGAAAATGAAGCCCACTACTTTATATCTTTTTTTAAGTAAGGAACCCCTTTAGGAAAGGACAAATAGTCTGGACAGAGTGATCTTTATCTTTTTGCTGTTTTCATGATAGTGTGGCAGGCAGTATTTGAGATATCACTTCAACTATCAACCTGAACAACAAATAATTGAAAACGCTATCCAGCATGCCATCTAGTTTTCTTCAAAGCAGAAATTCTATTCTTCTATTCTTCACTGACAATGTTATCAGGTCTATTTCTGTAACGGAGTGAAAGAGTGTGAACAGCACACTGCTGCCTTGGAAACAGAAGCCCCGGAGAGGACAGAGAGCTGATTACAGAGAAGCTGCTTGTCTCCAATCTAACCCACAGCCCTGTGTGTTTACAGTCAGCGCAGCCAGAGAGCTTTGCACAATAACCCGGAGGGGAGATTCGAGGGTCAATATCTCCATTTGCAACCAAAGCAAAAAAAAAAAGTCCAAAAACCAGAGAAGATGTGGGTTACTGTTTCTGCTGAGCACAGACTCAGAGAGCAGCCAATATTTTATACAGAACCCACCCCTGAGATCTAATTGTACTTGCAAATATTCTGTAGCTTTGTTTTGTTTTTTTCCTTTCTTCTGACTTTACAGCATAAAAATTCACACTTTAATTTATTTTTCTACTTTTTTGTGCCTGGAAACCTGAGGGACCCTCAGCTTTCGCACGAAATGACTTAATAACTGAAAAATCCCTTACATCACCAGAGCAGAATCTGAAAATGGTAAAAGAACGTCCTGGTTCTCTTCTGTTGGTGAACGTACGAAGGTGTTGCGTCTGAAGTGTTTGTTACTAAACCTGCCATGTGAGATGTGTGCTGTAACGGATTGATTCACACCGCACTGACCAAAGTGGTGCTCAACGAATGCACACATTGCTCCTGTGTGCAGATAGTTTTTGCACATTAATGAGCGTTGCGACAATGGGTCTGGGTTCGGAGCAACATTCACATGTTCTTTATAGGTTTTATTTTTCTGAATGTTTTTTTGCAGTAACTCTACTGTACTTTGCTGGTGAAGATTCTCAGTCGTCCAGGACATGATCAAATCAAAAAAGGCGTTCAATACAGGATCAACTGGACTTTATTTGTTGCAGAAAACGTTTCGACTTCTCTCCAGAAGTCTTTTTCAATTCTGAATGAATGGAAGCAGTGAGACCGAGAAGTTTTATACAGGCTGACAAGCCACGCACCAACATATGAAATTGGAAACTGAAATAACCCCACAACATACCTGAGATAACATGCCCATTCTATTTAAATTGACAAAACAACACATCACAGCTTAACAGAAGGGGGTTTGTAACACATACATGTAAATTGAAAGATCACACCTTAACAGTAGGGGGTTCCCTTGAGGTCTCTGGTAGAAGACACAAAACTGTATGTAAATTGACAAAAAACACCTCCCAACCAACAACAGAGGCTACTCAGAGAAAAAGACTTCTGGACAGAAGTCGAAACGTTTTCTGCAACAAATAAAGTCCAGTTGATCCTGTATTGAACGCCTTTTTTGATTCTACTGTACTTTGTGTTATTTTAGTAGTTCATAAACCCAAACGTTCGGCTCATTCAGGAGATGGTTGCTGTGACTTTTGGTTTTGGCTGAAGAGGCAACAGTTCCAGGAGAGAAACCCAGACGTCCCTCTCCCCAGCGACACTCTCCAACTCCTCCTGGGGGTCTCTGAAGGTGTTCCCAGACTAAAGAGATCCATAATCCCTTCAGAGCATTCTGGGTTTTTCCTTGGGGTCTCTTCCCAGTAGGATGTGACTGGAAAACCTTATGAGAGAGGCGTCCAGAAGGCATCAGGATCAGCGGAACCTCCTGAACTGACTGCTTTCGATGCAGAGGAGCAGCAGCTCCACTCTGAGTTCTATGATGGAGCTCCTCACCCTGTCTCTAAGGCTGAGCCCAGCCACCCTACGAAGACTCTGGCTTGCAGAATGACTACCTTAAAGGCCTCGTTATACTCGCGCTTTGGTCCGCTGGCTGGAGCGCGCGAACTGCGCGCGCACTGAGCCATGCGGATTCTGCGTTTACAGTGTCGCCGCTGTGTTTATAGTTGACGCACGGCGGCGCATGGCAAAGTGCTGTTCTTTTACGGACCAGCAGGTGGCAGTACCCTCTAAAACCTGTGCATATCTTGCAAGAAAGGGTGTAGAAGAATAAATCTACCGTAGAAGAACTGTTTGACGTCACACAACAACAAAAAAATGGCTTTCCGCTCGCGTGCTGAACTGTCTTTATTAGAGGAGCAAATCATAATAGAACAACAGTTATTGTGTCTTGCGGTTTTAATGCATGGAGTCAGCGGAGGAGGAAGCGATCACTTGACTTTTGGCAAAAAAACAAAACAAAAGTCCAGATCAGGGATGAAGAAGGGGAATTTAATACATTTGTGTCACATGTGCATTGGGCACATTGGGTAGCACGGTGGCAGAACTGGTAGAGCTGCTGCCTCTCAGCAAGCAGGTCCCCGGTTCAAATCCCGGTCCGGGGGCCTTTCTGGGTGGAGTTTGCATGTTCTCTCCGTGCATGCGTGGGTTTTCTCCGGGTGCTCCGGTTTCCTTCCAGAGTCCAAAAACATGCATGATAGGCTGATGGGTAACTCTAAATTGACCCTGGGTGTGAGTGAGACAGGTCCCTCTTGTAAATAAGTCCACGTGGCTCAACGAGGCTAGCCTGTATAAATAAAGGTTGAATGAATGAATGAATGAATGAATGAAACATACAAAACATTCCTCCATGTGTCGCGACACCGTCTCCACGACCACAGCGGCGCAGACAGCTGCAGGCTCTGGCGTGAAGAGCATGAAGGCTGTCGGGTGAGGTCCCCACCCGACTTGTCAATCAATTCAGTAGCGCCCACAGCACGCGCACTAGCCTTACGGAGTTTCAAAAAGTCGGAGGTGCACGACACGCGCCAAAACGACGCGCGGGGCCTACGCGCAGGGGCGGGGACGGTGATATTGCATCACTTTTGGCGTGGGCACCCTGGCGCACTGCGCGACGCGTCGAGTATAAATCTAGCTTAATGGGGGGAGGGCTTTACCCCTGGTAGGATCTCCCATGGCAGCATGGCCACAGAGGAGAGGTCAGACCAAGAGCTGTTCAGTAACCTTGATGGATAATCAACACACGCATCAGGAAACCTAGGGCTCAGCCAGGTTAAGCACGTGGGGAGACGGGACGCCACCTCCAGGTGGGTCTACCACATGCGAGGAGGACCTTCAATGTCAAGCGCAGGGAAGTCAGGCAGCAAGTGAGGGAGGGTCCCTGGCACGCAGATTCCTGGCAGCTTCAACTAGCTCTAGGTCTAGGGACATATACTTTGTATTTTTTCATTCATCCATCCCTCTCCTGGTTCTGGACTCAAGTCTCGGGGGCAGTATCTTGAGCAGGGAGGTCCAGACATCTTTCCACAGCCACCTCTTCCAGCTCATTGGGATGAACTCCAAGATGTTCCCAGATCATCTGAGAGACATAGTCTCTCTGACGTGACCTGGGTCTTCCCCTGTGGTCTCCTCTTAGTTGGACATGTCCAGAGCACCTAGGTGCACAGGAGGATCTTTACCAGATGTCTGAACCACCTCAATGGGCTTCTCTAGATGTAGCAGCTTAAACATGATTTTTTTTTTAAGCTGTTTCCAAATGTTTCCCTGTAGAAACATACTGAGAACTCTTGAATTATTTCAGAAACAGTGCTCTCTCTAAAACCTGCTTTGGTTATTTTCTCCACTTCTCAATTTATGCTTTTTTTGGCTTTCAGCTAGCATTTTGCTACATTTTAGGCTGTAACTATCATCATGCTCCTACATTTAGATTGTATCCTCTCTGGTCCCTGAGTTTTAGCTCTGAGCCAGGTTTGTCTTACCCATCAACTACTGTATTTATACCCATCTGCTCACAACAGACTCATGTTCAGGCTGCTGTTTAATACAGCATATTTATATTACATTATTGTTTAGTGTGTATATTGAGAACCTTGTATACTGATTTCTTTTTTTTTATACTTTATATTTTTGCTATTTTCTGGTGTAACTGTGACCTTGAATAGACCATTTGGTTCCACGTCATGTATCTCATGTAATGTGAATGGCGATAAAGAACCTTGAACCTTTTTTTACTTTTAGATTCAAGCTAAATGGTTGACACTTTTAGCTAATGTTTGTTTGCCTCTTTTTGAGATTTTAGCTGATGTTTAGCTTGCAGAATTCAGTTTCTTCAGCAAGGTTCAGCAGTCAGTTGGCGTTGGCTCTGCTTTCCCAGGGGATGCAGCTCCTCCAGTTCAGATTCTCTGAGTATAAATCCACTCTGCAGCCTTTTTCTGTCCGACTCGTCCAGTCAAAGCCAGTGTCCAGACTGGCGTCTGGTATCGGTGCAGCGAGGACCTGCTGCAGCGTCTCGCACGTTAGTGGATCAAGATTCACACCCGGTGTAAAGTGAACGACACGAGAGAGACTCGAACACGAGGACATTTGTACACTCGCTCCAGCTCACACGGTTGTGGATTAGAAGTGAGCGTGCAAGTTCCCCACCGCACGTGCACACGCAGACAGGCATGGTGAGACACGAGCCGAACAGACATGACTGCGCAGTCACGGAGCGGCAGGCCGGGCTTTATTTTGGCTCGCTGCTCTGCGGTGAGCCGTGCGAGGGTTTAGAGGGATTGGACGGTGTTGACTTTGCCATGAACCTGCGGAGCCCCCGCTCCCTCACAGCTGCCTCCCTCATCATCTGCTGAGGGCCTCCAATCATTGTGGAAAAATGGGGTTGGGAGGACAAAAGATATATAACTACACCTCTGCCCTCCTCCGTCTCTCTCTCTCTGCCTCACTCCAACAGTAAGGGAGGTGTTTTTATTGCCTCTCCTTGAAGGCGGTTGTCATAACTCACATTTCTTTGAGTTTATCTAATACTCCAATTATACAGCTGCATACTCGACCGCTATTTTGAAGAGCACATCCCAAGGGCACGCACTTCAGGCTCAGCTGGAGCTCCACAGCAACATGGCTGAACCTCCCACTGGACGACACTTCAACAATAGGAGTCGTACACTGCCCCAGCCGAGGTTTCCTACAGTCAGAGTGATGTTTCAGCTGAGCGTGTGGAAGCCGGAGGCAGGAGATGTCACCTGACAGGAGTTTTTTTTCAAAGATATTTGACATCAAGCTGCTAATTCTTAAGGCCGAGATACACTTGAGCGTTCTCACGATACGCCTATACGCAACGTACATACGTCAAGGCAAAAGCGTAGCCCCGCGTAGCCCCTCAGGGCACGTACGCGCAAAGCTTTTTTTTTTACATACGCATACGCGGTGCGCGGTGTCTGACCATAAACTTCCCCGGCGCCGGACTGTTTTGTATGTTACACAAATGAATTAAATTCCTCTTTTTTATCGCTGATTGGGCCTTTTCTTTTGTTTTTTTTTGCCTAAAGTCAAGTAATCACTTCTTCCTCCGTTCACTCGATGACTGAAATGAATGAATTCAGGTCCTACCTGGGTGCGCGATGTTTTAAATATCCCTGGTGGACTGTGTGCTGCAGGAAAAGCACTCCCTGTTATTATTTTTATTTCTGAGAGAACTTTTTATAACATATATAGTAGAAACACCGCATCAGAACACCGCAGCTTTCTTCAGCGAGCTACATGAGCTGACTGAAAGCTGTCAATCATTTCAGTAGGCGTGTCAGCAAGTGACCAATCAGCGAGCTCAGTTGAGTCCCCTCCGTGCGCAGCTGCTCATATTACAACAAGGATCTGGAGCGAGAACGTGAGCGTTTGAAAGCTGATAAAAGCCGAGCTATAGCAGCGAAAACATGCGCACAAAATGCGTGCGTACAGTGGCGTACTTCATGTACGCTCAAGTGTATTCCAGGCTTTACTGTGATGATGCACAATTAGTCAGCTGACTTTTAATGTTTGAATTTCAGTAAAA
>JBBPBX010012314.1:4688-32307 GCA_038048925.1 Garcialebias charrua | reverse complement strand
CCTGGAGATAATTAGTGAGAAGACCTCCAGCTGCTGCTCGTTGGCGCCACCCTGGAATTCAAGAACCTGCAAAAAGCTGAAAGCCCTACAAAATTTGTAAAAGTTGAAAAAGTACAACTGAGTGTTTTTTATAATTTTCATTCTTAGTTAGTTTTGTCTCCAAAAATAAAATAAAAACAAAAACGTTATTTTTATTTCTTTGAACTGCTGGAATGTGTGACGTGCCGACAGTGAAAGAACCGATCCCATCACCACACAAACCAACGTCGGTACCAGTAAGATCTATGTTTTAGTGGATCCTCACCCCACAAGTTTTCACTCATATATTCTCTCAGGCACTTTCAGACACAGAACATTTCATGAGAGTCACTGGAACAAGACCAGAACTCCTCAGGCCCAGGTACACACTCAATGTTTCATAAGAAAGTAAGAATCCAGGACATTATTTTCTTTTTCTAGATGAAAACTAGACTTGTAGGGCAGGAACTGAGTGAAACCGCAGCTGTTGTGTTTTCCAATCAACATCAGCTTCACGGACGTCGACCGCTCAGGTGTCCAGTCGCACAACACTTACTTTGGTTTGTTGTGTTTGGCACCTGTGCGTTTGTCTTGCACGACTCCGCTGGCTTCATTCTCCGTCTCGATGGTCGAGGTCTGTGGTAATGTCATGCAAATGATATGCATGGACGGTTTGCTCGACGTGTTTGGACCTGGCTGTGACGGCTCACCGGTAATTTGGTCTGACACAACAGCCAGCTGAAGCTTTGTGTCATCAAAGCCAACTATTTTCCAAGTCCGGTCCAATGAGCGGGGTCTGTCTTTGAGCCCGGAGGCTCTGCAGCTGACCCACTAATCAGCCACTTCTCTAAATATAAGCTGGCTATTCTGGAGCGCTGTGTCAGCAGAACTGCAAGTCCGAGACATGTCCTCACTCCACAAGAGACACAGACCCAGTTAAACAATCCACACCAGCTCCTACACAACTCTGTAAATGATTCTTAATTAGTCAGCAAACTGTCCTCAACGAAAGGGTACTTTAACATACCGTATTTTTCAACACATAAGTCACAGTTTTTTGCATAATTTGTATGCCCTGCAACTTATACACTAAAGCAACGTATTTATGGATTTTTTTTACCATATTTATAAACCAATTTTTGTCTGAGATATGACCATTTGACCATCATGACCATTTGACCATCATGTTCCATTGCCTCTAAAAACTGCCATCATTAGGCCTCTTCTGAAAAAATCTAATTTGGATCCCGACATTTTTTTCTAATTACCGCCCAATTTCCCACCTCCCATTTCTGTCCAAAGTGCTGGAGAAAGCAGTTGCTGCTCAGCTGCAGGACCACCTACAGCAACACTCCCTGTATGAGAAGTTCCAGTCTGGATTCAGAGCAGCTCACAGTACTGAGACTGCACTGCTGAGAGTAACAAATGATGTCCTCATGGCTGCTGACACTGGTTCTCCCTCCATCCTTGTCCTCCTTGACCTCACTGCAGCCTTCGACACTGTGGACCATAGTATCCTCCTCCACCGTCTTCATGTGGAGGTCGGTCTCTGTGACACTGTCCTGGACTGGTTCAATTCTTTCCTCTCCAATAGGCTGGAATGTGTTAGCCTTGGCAATGCCACTTCCCAGACAGTCGGTGTCTCCTGTGGTGTCCCTCAGGGGTCAGTTCTGGGGCCCCTGCTGTTTTCCCTCTACATGCTGCCTTTAGGTCAAATTATTAATCAGTTCAACATTTCTTTTCACTGCTATGCCGACGACACACAGCTTTACATCAGGACTGGAACATCATCATCATCCCTATCTCCGTCTTCACTCACTGTTCTCTCTGCCTGCCTGGAGGAAATAAAGGCATGGATGAATCAGAACTTTCTTCAATTAAACTGCTCGAAGACTGAGGCCATATTGATTGGCACCCCTCACCAGATACAAACATCAACTTTAACAACAATCTCCTTCTCTGGTCAAGACATCCCCCTCTCCACCTCTGTTACAAATCTTGGAATAAAAATGGACTCTCATCTTACATTTGAAAATCACATTAAGCATCTGTTTAAAACCTGCTTCTTCCATCTTCGAAACATCTCCAGACTTCGCCCATCTCTGACTTTTCCTGATGCTGAGAAACTCGTCCATGCCTTTGTCTCCTCCAGGCTCGACTACTGCAACTCCCTGTTTATTGGTATCCCTGGCAAAAACCTTCAGAAACTTCAATACATTCAAAACAGTGCAGCAAGGATTCTGTTGAGAGTTCGTAAATTTGAACATATTACACCCATTCTCCATAACCTCCATTGGCTTCCTGTCACCTACAGAATTCAGTACAAAACTGCTCTCATTACCCATCAATGCTTGCACGGCACTTCACCTGACTATCTAAAGGACATTCTTGCACCATATTCATCCACCCGGTCTCTACGATCACAGAACAGTAATTTCCTTCATATTCCTCGGACCAAATTGAGGACCATGGGAGACCGAGCATTCTGTGTGGCTGCCCCCCGCCTGTGGAACTCCCTCCCTGACGACCTGAGAGCTCCACAGTCACTGGTTGACTTTAAAAGCAGCATAAAGACTTTTCTTTTTAAGCAAGCCTATTCTGCCTCCACATGATTTTATCTTTGATCTTAGCTGATATCATTATTGATTTTACTTGATTTTATCACTTGTTTTATTTTATTTATTTTTTAAGCAAGCCTAATCTGCATCCACATGATTTTATCTTTGATCTTAGTCGATATTATTATTGATTTTATTTGATTTTATCACTTGTTTAATTTGATCTTTGCTTTGTTACACTTTGTAGAACTTTGAGATTTGTATTAATGAAAAGTGCATTATAAATTGAATAAATTGAATTCATCATTTAAAATCATTGTGACATTGAAAATATTGAACACTACCATTTTCAGCCGCTAGATGACACTTGAGTAGTATGGCATGCCATTGTCATGTAATAGGTAAAAGTGGCTATTAATGACACAATCAGCTTGCCATAGACTGCCACCTTTGTCCAGCTTTGGGATTATGACTGGAGCAACCGTCAAATAAGCTTCATATCGCTGCGCCGCCCCGGCAAAATGCAGTTAATTTGATCATTAAAGTGCATTTATCAAGTAAAAGTTCAACTGAGACACATCTTTACTATAAAGTCGAGCAAACAAATGATTGTTTTAGGTGGTTATCTTGTTAATGCACAGAGAGTTGTCCCTCTGCGTGCTCCCGCTCCCACAAATTGGCTTTTGAAATGCAACTTATTGGATTGTCAAAGTGTAAAACATTTTTTTAAGGAGAAGTTGGACTGAGACACATTTTTGCTATAATTTTAAGCAAACAAATAATTGATTTTAGATGTTAATCTTGTTAAGTTCTTGTTAAAGTCCTCCCATGCATGCTCCCATGGCTGCAATTTGGCAGCCTATCGATTTTTGGCACAACACCGGTCCACATTTCTGGGTTGTCAGCGGTGACGTGTAATAGATGCAACATATACATTTAAGTGACTTATTTATGTTTTTTTTTCACTTTATTAAACATATTTATATTTAATATGCGACTTACACATTGTTGCGACCTGTACAGCAGAAAATATGGTAACAATGTAGTTGTTTATTTCCTTCATTTTATTGGGCATAAATGTCCAGTCAATGTATTGAGTAATTAAGTTGATGCTGCTCTTCATTTCCAGGGTCAAAGTTCACTTCATCGTGTCTGAATGTGATGCCTGAAGTCATTCGAGTGTCACATTCTGTCCAGTCGGTGAAGGTGCTGAGCTGTTGATAAGACCGTCAGCCGATCTGGAGCAAATTTTTGATTCATTTCACTGATTTTCTGCACCTGGGAACGTCCTGCGCTCTCTGTCATCTTAGAAATACTATCATCTGTAATGGATTGACAGTTGTCAGAATCGTTCAGGTGTTTACACTTCTTCATTTGTTCTCCAGGAGACATGTTAAATGCACTCTTATCACTCTGACCAGTGGTGTGGACTCAAGTCACATGACTTGGACTCGAGTCATTGATATTATGACTTGACTCGAACAAATGTTCATAGACTTATGACCTGGACTTTTACACCATTGACTTGGGACATGAATTGCACTTTGACCTGTTTACTGTACTTGGAAAGACGTAATATTTTACCAATAATCTAAAGTTTAAAACGCATCAATTAAAAAGTGCACCCCGTTAATTCATTTCACTCGTTCCGTATTGACAGACTCAGGCCGTCTCTCTGTCTTTTCGCACTCTGCACGTGTGTTGGTGACGATTCTCGTTCATCCGAGAAATCCAAAATAAGATTAACGGTAAAGGCAAAAAGAACTGGACTTTACTGTGTAGCTGAAGACGTTTCACTTCTCATCGGATGAGCTTTGTCAGTTCAAAGAACGGAGAGTTTGAGGTTCCTGTTATAAAGCTGAGGTGTTCTGTGAGCTAGATTCACATACAGATTGCCCTCTCACTCCTCACTATAGGGG
This sequence comes from Garcialebias charrua, assembly GCA_038048925.1. Taxonomy (NCBI): domain Eukaryota; kingdom Metazoa; phylum Chordata; class Actinopteri; order Cyprinodontiformes; family Rivulidae; genus Garcialebias; species Garcialebias charrua. Next base: position 27,812 of record JBBPBX010012314.1, on the reverse strand, counting down.
TTGGTTAGTCCGACTCACAGGTGGGCCACTCTGGTCACATGAATAAAGGTCCTGATTGGTGTTAAAATGACTGGTTATTAGGCCTAAAGCTGCATTATAGGTTTTTGAAAGCTGGGATCTGAGGCCTCCTCTTCTGTTTAAAGATGATTTCTCTCTTTTTACATGGATGACTTCCTTCACCCCCCTCTTAAAGCTTCTGCATTCTCGGTCCAAAATGTGAACATGTCCATCCTCAAGAGTGTCCCTTATCCTTGAGGTGCAGCTGAACTACAGGCCTTACAGAGGAGAAAGGAGCTGGTTTGGTTTGACTGCAACGGAGAAGGCATGCTTTAAAACACACCTATAGACCTACCGTCTTTTTCGTATTATAGGTCGCACCAGAATATAGGCCGCAGTGTCCAATTATTGCCAAAAAATTGGAAAAATCCATAAATAGGTTGCATTGGATTGTAGGTCGCACCTACGTCACCGCCGACGTAACGCGTCATCCACCGCTGACGCGCCGCGTGACCGCTGAGTCAACCCAGCAATATGGACCGAGTGTTTAGCTCTGCTGCTAATGTCTGCTAGATGCTAACAGAAGCTAAACACGAGACGATTCCGTCTCTGAAAACACAAATAAAAAAATCTAATTTTATGTCAAATGTTTTATCGAGACCATAGTAATGTACATTAAAGCTCCTATAATTACACTCTGTAAGCAGAAAAAATATACACCGAGTGGTTTTGAAGCTATTTATAACGTTAACAGAAGTAACACAGATAAAAAACGAATGCTAACACGAGATGAGTCCGCTTCCGACACGAATAAAAAATCTAATTTTATGTCAAACGTTTTATCGAGACCATAGTAACGTACATTAAAGCCTTATAATTACACTCTGTAAGCAGAAAAAATATACACCGATTGGTTTCGAAGCTATTTATAACATACCGTAAACAGATATACATCCACAAGCTAACAAGCTATGCTAATAAAATATCGTTTTTTTTAATATCTCAAACATCTAATAAAGCTACTCACTTGTAAACATCCACACTGTGATTCCATTCTGTGATTCCATCCTGTAAGTTTCAGAAAAATCCGCTGAGTGGTTCTTGACTTATCTTGCTAACAAACAGCAAACAAACAGAGCTGACAAAGCTACATCCAGACCAGGAGGCCGACAGTCAGTCCGAGCAGAGGAGCTTTTTTTCCGACACATGAGCTAGAAACGGTCTTCATCTTCTTCTTGGGTCAGTGTACTCCTCTGGAAGTTGTACTGCATTGCGCCCCTAGCGGTCGAAAGTGCTACTGCACCATTTTCTGCCAAACTGAAAAGGCTCATAACTGAGTCAAAAATTGGTCTAAAAATATGTGAAAAAAATCCATTAATAGGTCGCACCGGATTATAAGTCACAGGCCTTGAAAAAAACATAAAAAGGTGCGACCTATAATCCGAAAAATATGGTATCTCTAAATTGCCTTTTTTTTCAAAATTCTTGAGAAGGTAGTTCATGATCAACTAATGGCTTATCTCATTGAGCATGATATTTTAGAGGTTTTTCAATCTGGTTTTAAATCAGGGGATTTACAGGTCCCTCTTGTAAATGAGTCCACGTGGCTCAACGAGGCTAGCCTGTATAAATAAAGGTTGAATGAATGAATGAATGAAAATCACTTCATAGTACAGAGTCAGCTCTTTTAAAGGTTTTTAACGATATATTCCTATCAACTGATTCTGGTGACTATGTTGTTTTGGTTCTGTTGGATCTTTCGGCTGCTTTCGACACTGTTGATCACAACATTTTATTTACACGTTTTGAACAGTGTGTGGGCATTGGCTCTACAGCCCTAGATTGGTTTAAATCTTATTTGACCAATCTTACTTTTTGTGTCTGTCTCGATGGCCATAGATCCTCCTCTGCTCCTCTTTCATATGGTGTTCCACAGGGCTCAATTCTGGGCCCTCTTCTATTCCTGTTGTATCTTTTTCCTCTTCGCTCTGTTTTTAGAAAGTACGGGATTGCCTTTCATTGATACGCAGATGATACACAGCTTTATGTACCAGTAAAGAAAGCAGACTCCACTTCTCTCCAGTCTTTGCTTCTATGTTTGGAAGATTTGAAGACTTGGATGTCTCTAAATTTTTTTGAAACTGAATGAAGACAAGACAGAGGTAGTGATTTTTGGAAGTCCATATACTGTAGAAAGTCTTTGCCCGTTGATTGCCTACTGACTCAATATATCAAGCCAGTTGTTACGAATCTGGGGGTAAAGATAGATGCAGATCTAAGGCTGGAATCTCATATCAAAACAGTTGTGAGATCTAGCTTTTTTCACTTAAGGCAGTTAGCTAAAGTGAAACTCCAAGGCAGCATTTTGAAACAGCAATACATGCATTCGTGACCACACGGCTGGATTATTGTAATGCACTTTATAATGGCATAATTGATTCATGCATTTCCCAGCTTCAAAGGGTTCAAAGTGCTGTCGCACAACTTTTAACAGGTACACGGAAATTTTACAGTATTTAACCTGTTTTGGCCTCTTTGCATTAGTTACCAGTATATTATAGGATTCACTTTAAGATACTTTTATTCGCTTTTAAAGCTCTAAATGGCCACTCTCCTCCTTACCTGACTGAGCTGCTACATTCTTACACTCCCTCCCGTTCTCTCAGATCAGCTAACCAGCAGTTTCTGAAGATCCCCAAAACTACAGTAAGTTTAAGCTCAAGCTCAGAGGTGACCGTGCTTTTTCTGTGATTGCCCCTAAACCCTGGAATGATCTTCCGAGTGACATAAGACAGGCCTCTTCCCTTGCTTTTTTTAAGTATCTTCTTAAAACTCGTCTTTTTTTCTTTGGCTTTTGGCGCAATCCGAGATTTTTGATTTTGTTTTATTGTGTGAAATTTTATTATTTTAAGTGTTGTTTTTATACCTGACCTTTCTATTTTATGTTTTTGTACTGCATTTTATGTTTGTGTACAGCACTTTGGTCCTACGGTTGTATAAAGTGCTTAAATAAAGTTGGTATGGTATGGTATGTTTTATCTGCAGAAACTCTAACAGCTTGAGGAGTGAGGGTGAAACGTTTCTGCTAAAAAGAAACTGTCCAGATGAACTGATTGAGAATGAGCGGATTTGATACCTGGACTATTGAGAATTAACTTTCTTGTCTAACAGCTTGCTTTTTTTTATTTTTTTTTATTGTGTTGGCTCAGCAATTCCTTTTTTTTTAACTGTAACTTATGTTGTGCTTAATAAAAGATACCCATTCCTTCTGTCAGTATTCAGACTGATATATATTTCTTTGTCTGAGTGTGTCATGATATCGGCTTCCTGCTGAGTGAAGTGTGCTTTTCCAGCAGAATGGACACAGTCTGTTGTGAAAATCGAGGCGTGGTGATGACCACAAATGAAAACCACCATCTCTGGACCAGCTTGCACAGTTTCCTGTGTCACCTTTTTATTCCAAGCCTCCCTCCTCTTCCACATTTGCCTATGATTGCGTTTACCATCAGCAGCATTAGCAGCTGTGAATTTGTGGGCGTTTTCACCTAATGGGCGCTGTAATGGTGTCCGCAGACGCACTCTGCTGTTCCCGCTTCCTGCGCTCAACACGCCGGCTCGCTCGAGTTGGAGGATAATCAGGGTGGCCGTGTGCTGATTGACAGCTGATGAGATCCTCCGTCTAAAAAATGGCAGGAAGTGTGTCATAAAAGATGTCAGACTGGAAGTGAAAAATTGCAGTTTATGATGAAAAAATGAGAAAATCTCATGCGCTGAAGAGAAAAATAGATGCTTTTTCCTGCCAAGTGTGAAGAACGCCAGAAGACTTCCATATGAGGCTGTAAAGAGTCAGACGAAGTGTGGAGCGCTCGTTTTAAAACCACAATGGGGCCTTTTTCACTCCGGACCAGAAATAAAGAGCACATAAAGTCAACGATGATAACAAATCTTGGGAAAACTAAAGATCTTTTTACGACTTAACGAGTTTCTTCAGGATCTCTGAAGTTCAGGAAGGTTCCTTCTACAGAAATTTCAATCAAAGGCAACTGGATCCACGTTTTTAAAGAGGAACTTAACCCACTGTGAAACTATAGCTCCGCCCCAAGACAAGATTTAAAAAATGCAACAAAGTGGATGTGCCAAGTGACACTGCCTAAAGGAGGTGGGACCAGGACGAGAGACCATCACTTGCAGCTAGCATTAGCATAATTTATACAACATGGAGAGTTACGTTAGTAAGGTGGAGGACTTGGAGCACAGCGGCCCTGTGCCTGGGCTAATAAATATACTGCTAACCTGAAAATGATATAGATCAGCGGTGCTTGTGCATTTATGTTACAGACTGTCAGTGAACGCACCGCGAGAGTGTGTGGCAAGCGCGCAGGTAATTGACAGAAAGGAAAAGTGCAGAGAACGGAGAAATGAAGGGTTGTGCTGTATGAGAAAGTGTGTCATGCGGTTTAAGCAATAAAGCGACGTCAGCTCCAAAACAGTATGTTTATTAAGCGTGCAGTGAAACATCACACTCACAATGCTAATGCTAATGCTATGTTGCTATCGCTAATCCAACTCCCGATCGCTGCAGGGGAGTGGCTTTGCTTGAACACCTTTATACTAACCCAGCAGAAGATGTGACGACAGAGTGAGAAGACACGTCACAGTGAGAGTCGTTGACCAATAAGAAAATTAGGCTGCAGTACCACAGTTCAACCCATAGGATTAGTGTAAACACATTTTTAGACCAAATATTGCCGATTTGAACAAATACGCACAAAACATGAACATTAACACAGACATAGTGCTTGCTATACAACATTTTACACACATTCTAGGGAGTTTATCAGATAAAAAAAGTTAATTTTGGGGTAAGTTCCTCTTTAAATACGCTTTGAGTTTGACTTTAAATCTAACCCTGTCAGTTTCACACCTTCACGTGTGTGACCAGAACATCTTGCATGTGGACCAGACCAGAAGGGACCCTGAAGGTCTGGTCTCACCGAGCTGTGGTGGTTGGCGACTTGTATTTTGGAGAAACTTCACAGAGGATGTCAGAAGCCTCTAAATGTTGCAGACACTGAGACTAAAGAGAAATATTAACTGTGTTTGTGCGGTGAGTTTGCACAAAGAAAGTCTGGATTTAGTTCTAAACCTCTTTGGAGATGTTGTTCTCACTTCATGATGCACATCTGCACACTTCAGGAGAGAACGTCTAAAAATAAGAAGTGTCAGCCTGGCAGAGACGCCTCGGCACGAAACAAGAACGCATCTGTTAAAGATGTCAGCTTGACCCGAGAAACAGCAGACTGAATGTGTCTCATCTTTTCACACCCGCCTGCACTGGAAGCTGCAATCGTCTCATGTTGGCAGTTTGATCATTTGATGTGAGGTGAGAGAGTCGACACAGCCAACATCAACAAGCGGATCCAAACACGAGGAGCAGCACCGGTTCAGTTTCACACACCTGTCATTCTGATGGGACAACTTTACCTGTGCGCCTCTTAAAATCTACCGAAGTGGCAGTTCAGATCGTTTTAGAAGAAAACTGTAGCCAGACCACTCAATGAGTCACTAAGTTATTGTATATTTAATAATAATAATAATGTCACATTTTTGTCATCTGTGTATGTTTCCATACAAGACGAAATTTGACTCTGCATTTAACCCAATCACCACCAGGTGGGGCAGTGGGCAGCAATAGAAAGCGCGCCGGGGAGCAATTGGGATGAGGTGTGCTGCTCAAACACACCACAAGTTATGCCGTGACTGGGGTTTGAACCTACCGTATTCACCGGAGGAAAATACGCTCCGGTGTTTAATACGCTTTGTCCAATTATTAACAATAAACAAGAAAAAAACGTACATAATCCGCCCCGGTGTTTAATACACGTCATCACCACGTGACGCGTCAGCACCTCATTTGCCCTAATCAAGATGGCGGCGACAGAAGCAAGCGAGTACGAAGATCTTCACAAGGAAACACGGTAAAACAATTATTTCTTTGCGAGAAAAAATATATTTCTTAGCTGACTTCATAGCAGACGTGCTTCTGAGCTTAACGAAATGTTCAAATCAGCTGGATTAAAAAAAAAAAGTTCGCTGAATTTTAGGCAGGCGCCAGGCGGGTCAAACCGGACGCTTTCTTTCTTTAAATTTAGCTAAATAAACGCTTAAAAAATATATTTCTTAGCTGACTTAATAGTAGACGTACTCCTGAGTTTAACGAAATGTTCAAATCAGCTGGATTTAAAAAAAAAAGTTCGCTGACTTTTATGCAGGCGCCAGGCGGGTCAAACCGGACGCTTTGTTTTTTTAAATTTAGCTAAATAAACGCTTAAAAATATATTTCTTACCTCACTATAGCAGACGGGCTCCTGAGCTGAACCAAATGTGAAATCAGCTGGATTTAAAAATCCGCGGTGTGGTTTATGAGTGGTATCTTGCAAACAAAAACAGCTACATCCACAGCAGGGAGCGGGCAGCGACAGAGACATCAGTCCGACCAAAGGAGTCTTTTTTCGGACACATGCAAGTAGAAACTTCTGGAAGTGGCCCCTCTTCCTCTTCACTCTCTGAGTCCTCTGCTGGCTGCTGCCTACAGCGCCCGTATAGCGGCCGAAACTGGTACTGCACCATTTTCGCCAAAAATGAAAAACGAAGAATCAGAGCGAAAAATGAGTCTAAAAATATGGGAAAAAATCCATAAATAATACTCTTCGGTGTTTAATACGCTGGACATTCAAATGAGCAAAAATACTGCGTATTATAGACCGGTTTTTACGGTAGGTCCTTTGGGTCCCAAGTCGGTTCCCCTGCCACTACACCATCTTGGCCCATGGACGTCCTAATAGATTGTGTGCAACAGTTCCAATTTTTTTCGCCATAAAAACAACCAACAGTAAAATAAAGTAAGAATAGCCAGTCAGCCAACCATCCTAACCAGGCATCCATCAACCCCTGACCCAACAAACTACTGTAGCCTGTAAACAGCCAGGACCTTCCGAGGGTAAACAGGTCTCTCTTGAAAATGAGTCCTCGTGACTCAGTGAGGCTAACCTGCATAAATATATGAAGGACGGAATGTGACTAAATGAAATGGATACATAATACAAATATAACAATTAAATGTATCATTTAATTATTTAATACATCATTAAAGCTGGGGTATGTAAGATTGTAATGTAGTCTAACTTTTCAAACAATATATTTTTAACATATTTCTTCACTCAGTCACTATCTACTGACAAACTGATGTTAGACAAAGTAATCTCTGAAAAAATCTATTGTCCCCTTGCTTCTCTATCAGCATTTATAAAAACACTGAAAACACAAGAGTGACCAGGGGCCTCATGTACAAAGACTTGCCTGGATTTCTTACTGAAAAGTTGTGTACGGTCAAATCCAGAAAACTGCGTACGCACAAATAAATCCAGATGTATCAAACTGTGCGTACACCGGAATCCACGCACATTCCTTTTGTACATCACAACCAACGTGGAATTGAGCGCACATGAGAGAGTGGCCGACTCCGCCTTTGACACGCCTCCATATAAATATGCAAATTCATTTAAATTTGCCCTGCACGTTAGGAATGTCGTCTTTGCTCTATTGCAAATCATGTCGAAACGTGGAAAAAAGAGGAACTTCACAGATTGTGAACTGGAGACACTTCTGAGTGACGTAGAGAGGCACAGAAAAAGGTTTTGTTTGGCACGCTCAGCGCACAACAAACCGTCCACTTTTAAATGAGAAGTTGACCCAGCTATTTTAACATGCCTAGATAGGTCAGTGGTTAGCGTGTTTGCCTTTTGTCCCAAACCTCATGAGTTCAAATCCTGCATGGTACAACGTTTTTCTTTTTTTATTCATTCCAGATTTAAAGAACACAAGAAAACTATTTAGAATGAACAACATGAAATGAAACAATACATGAAATGAAGGCAAAAGAGGATTTCTTGTGTTTTTTTTTAAAATAGTTTTCTTGTGTTCTTTAAATCTGGAATGAATTTTAAAAAAAAGAAAACGTTGTTTTCATTTAAATATACCCTGCAACAGAGGAATGTCGTCTTGTCCCATCATGCATCACGTTCTTCAACTGCTAAAACAGCTAAAAATGAACAAAAAACAAGAATTTAAGCTGTGCAGAACTATTCAGTCTTTCTGTTTTTTATATTTTTTGCAGGTTATATTCTGATTGCGTCCATGTGGATGTAATAATTGTTAATCATGTGTGTTTGGGTGGAAATAATAATTATTTCCCCATCATGAACAGTTTCCAGAATCACCTGTAAGTGTCGCCAAAGGAACACAAACCACAGAAACGTGCGTACGCCAACTCTGGAGCTGCCGTGGCGGTAGGCACATTTCCACGTTCAGTTCAGTTTTGATACATACGGAGTTTTGCGTGGATAGTGACGTACGCACGGTTTTTGTGCGTACGCACCGTTGATACATGAGGCCCCTGGACACTGACAGCCAATAAAAACAGAGTTGTTTGTCACGCCCCAACCCACGCCCCCACCTGTCCCAGCCGCAGCTCGTTCTCATTCAAAGGATTGCAAAGCGATGCAGGACTGTTTTTTATGTGACACAAAATGTATTAAATATCCCTTCTTTATCCCAGAGCTGGACTTTTATTTAGTTTTTTTGCCAAAAGCCAAGTGATCGCTTCATCCTGCACTGACAGGAATGAGGAAATGGATTTGTCACGAGTCACGAGCGAATTAAAACATGTCCAACGTTGCTTCGTGAACCTCTGATGATTTCTGCTGGATTTTGTGTTGTAGGATGAGTGATTCGTGGTTTTATTAAATTTTTTAAACAGTTATATTATCATATAAACACAGAATATCGCAGCGCAGAGACAGGAGGAGGTGGAGCATTCCAGACATTCCAGACCAGCGCTGACAGAAAGAGGAAGTCACGAGCGAATTAAATCATGTCCAAACGTTGCTTTGTGAACCTCTGATGATTTCTGCTGGATTTTGTGTTGTAGGATGAGTGATTCATGGTTTTATTAAATTTTTTAAACAGTTATATTATCATATAAACACAGAATATCGCAGCGCAGAGACAGGAGGAGGTGGAGCATTCCAGACATTCCAGACCAGCGCAGCGACATGAGGAAGTCACGAGCGAATTAAATCATGTCCAAACGTTGCTTCGTGAACCTCTGCTGGTGTCTGCTGGATTTTGTGTTGTAGGACTAGCGCTCCATGGTTTTATTTTATTTTATTAGAAGGTTTTATTTCCATAAACACAGAATATCGCAGCGGCTCTGAGCAGACAGAAGCAGGGGGCGGAGCAGATCCCAAGTTCACCAGAAGCACGGACTGAGCCATATATGGCTCTGAGGGGAGGGAGCAGAATGCTTTTCTGCGCTGAAAATATTTCTAAGTCCCAGAGAGACCCAGAGTGTTCAAATATCGCAGACCCTAGCTTTAAATCATTAAATATACAATTAAAATACAAATTATTAAATACACCATTAAATTGTGAAATGTACAATTTAAATTATTTATTTCATGATCTATTTATTTAATTTTGTCACCTTCCATCTTCCAGTTGGACCATGAAATTATGTTAACTGTCAGTCTCACTCGTCAAAGTCAGTGGGCGGGACTAACCCTAACCCTGATGCCTGATTGGCTGCTCCTCACAGTAAGCAAAGGCAAATCGACTACAGATAATCGATTGACCCACAGGCAAGAAAATGTATTCTGAAACTTTAGGAAGTGGTAATTGTGTTTACGTGTATTTGGATGAAACCTTTTTTCATACCATGAATGTAAAGAAGACGTGCTTTTATGAGCTGCGTGAAAGGAGCTTTCATGTTTGAACTTACTTCTTTTTTTTATTGATAATAAAAGTGTTAAAGGGGACCACATATTCAAAATTCACTTTTTAAAGGTTTTTTTACTCAACTTTGGGTATGTACTTCATAAAAAAACAGTCCTAGTGGAAAAAAAATGCACCCAGTGGTTTATTTACTCTAGTAAATTTATTTTACTGTGATAAGATACGTTTTGTTTTAAAATACTCTCGCATGTGACGTCACAAGCGAGAGGACAACCCACCCCAACATGAGTCCAGCCCCTCACCAGCAACCCCTGGTTAGGCTCAACCCACATGACTGTTTTTCATGATTTCATCTCATCTTTTGTTTATATGTTATTAATTTCATGTGTACAGCACTTTGTTGCAGCTGTGTTTTTTTTAAATGGCTTTATAAATAAAGTAAAATTGTCATTTATGTTTTAGTTCAATTTTTAGTGTATTTGCGATCGCTCCCAACACGCAGCCGGCAAAAATTAAACGAGCAGACCCCCGGCGTAGGGACCAGCGGCAACGGGACCCTCTTCTGGCGCGATGGAGCGGAGCTTCAACTGTACAGCCTCGCTGCAGCCTGGCAGAAGCCTCGCAGCAGCGAGAACCTTCTCCTTACGGATTAATTTACGGGAGACACTTGGTGAACTTTGTGTGTGTCTTGACTGGAACAGCGATAACTCCCAAAATCGCCGCGTGCAACGAGCGGAGCTGGCGAACACCGGAAGAGGAACAAGCTAACATTAGCATCGGATTCGGGTGGTCTCATGCTAAAAGGAGCAGCAAATTGCGGCGCGCTCAGACGGGTTTCGGTAAGTTATCTTAAGCTAGCACTAACAGTAAGTCAAATGAGTAATAAAAAAGAGCTAATTTTAAAACAACAACACATTACAGATACTGGCTGTTACAGAGGGCGTAAACAGATCGTTGAAGGGCGTGGACTTCAGAACTCAGTATCAGAAACCGGTCGTTCAAAATGAAAGTTTAAAATGGCAGAATTAAAAAGGGTATAATTAATTATCTAAGAATTATTTTGTGTATTAAAATTAATTAATATTGTCAAGATAGCACACAGACATAACAAAAAAAATTTAAAGACCTATATGTGGTCCCCTTTAACAAAACAGTAGAAACAATATCAATATATAGAACAACATGAACAAGAGAATAAAGCCAGGGGGTTATAAAGCAAACACAAATAAAACAAAGTGTATTCATACTGTATATTGTACATACATGCTCGCCAGAGGTCGCGCTAGACTTTTTCGTTGTGGGTCGTTTTGACAGACAGGGTTAAAAATATCTGGTCAAAATTAATTTTAATCAGTCATTTAATTTTTTAAAACAATTACCATATTTTTTCATTAATTTTAATTAATAATAGTTCCAAACAAGCTGAACAGAGAATCTACATCTGCAATAACAAAAAAATAAAATGAAATGCATAAACAATTCAATTAAACGATAGCATCTAACCTCCTTGCGACAAGTTGATTGTTTAGTGTAGAGCGGATTACTTGTCTGTCCATCGTCCTCCACTGCATCACTCCCTCTTTTTTCACCTCTTTTTTCAACACGATTGCAGTTATTGGGCTTTTTGAAGAAACTTTGTACACTAAGCTGACTTGACATTTTTTTTCAAATGTAACAACAACGTCATGTATTTTCTTCTTTTTCTTCTCCCTTTGGTTTATTGGGAGTTGGCAAAAGCCGTAATGTGCAATTACCGCCACCTACTGGACTGGGGTGTGAAGTTCATGAAGTGGTTGGTAGAGAGTGGACCTGTCAAACGACAGACGATGTTTTGATTTCTCCGTCATCACGTAAAACAACCAGTCAAATACGGAAAATATTCGGTTAACGCGACCTCTGATGCTCACATATAAATATATATGTAAAGAGAAAAAAAAGACGCACTTTTATGAGCTGCATGGAAGGAGCTTTCATGTTTGAACTGACTTCAGACCAAAGCAATGGATGTCACATGCAGCGTTAGTCCCGCCCACTGAGTTTGACGGGTGAGACTGACAGTTAACATCATTTCATGGTGACACACGAGGGTGGAATGTGACAAAACTAAATAATAAATAAATCATGAAATAAATATCTTAGTTGTGTATTTAAAGATTTAATGATGTATTTAATATTTAAACGATACATTTCATTTCATAGTTCTAGAATTGCGGCGCTCAGAGTGGCTGCATGTTGGAGCAGCTCTGTTTCATTCTGACTTACCGGTACATCCAGAAAAGAGAGGAATTAAAATTTTCAAAAGCAATAAATCACTTTTTTTCAAATCATTATTTCCTCTGGTGTCAGATGATGTGCAGCTGGAAGGGTTTTTGCTGAAACGTTTATTTTAACAATCTCAAAACAGCTGGAACGTTCTGAGGGTGTTTTACGGCAGTTTGATGTAATTTCCTAGGATGAATGAGTCAGTAGCCGTGTTTCCATCAAGGTTTCTAGATGCGCATTTTGAAGTATCGCAGCAGAAAAGCTTAATGGAAACGGCAAAATGCAAAGTTACTTCCTCAAATTCGCCAAAAAGTTTATACGCTCGCTTGAGGTGGTTTTTGGGATCTTCGAAAATGAGCAGATGCGCAAAACGACAGATGGAAACAGATTTGCCGACTCAGTTCTGCCGTAGCGAACATTCACGTCACGTGACGTTCAGCTGTTTCCGCTCCGGACAACATGTAACATCGCTAAAACTAGTTGGCATGACAGAATAAATACAACTTGCCCGATAGCAACACGTACCTGAAATATTCTCTCCATTTTGACGAGATGTGTGGCCGGGTTCTGTTTTCAACCGCTACTTCCTGTTTACTGTAGACATGCGCAGTGCTGACGTAATGACGCTGACGTCTGACGTAATGACGCTGACGTCTGACGTAATGACGCTGACGTCTGACGTAATGACGCTGTGCGTGGCTTGGTAGATGCGCTTCAAGCCAGTAGATGGAAACACTTCTGATCCGCATTAATTTGTATTTACATTTTTGCGAGATTTCAAAAATAAGCTCAAAATTAGAAATGAAAATGGATGGAAACACGGTTAGTAACTGTCCTGTTGAACCTGTCTCCGGTGACGTTGTCTCACACTCTGAGTCAGAAACACAGAACAGTTTTGGTTTGTGAATCGGTGATGAATATGAATGATTCTCAGAGTAGTGATCAAGCAAAGCCTGCGGTAAACATTTACTTTGATCTCCAGTTTCTGCAGAGACTGGAACAGAAATTAGACTTAAGCACATTAAATGTTGCGTTTTTACATTCCAAAGAAGAAGTAACAGACCTGATAGAAACCACCTTTGGTTTCAGGATATATATCTTGCAGCACGGATGATTTCCATGCAGGACTGTTTGTTGAAGAACTATAACAAAGCCTATTATTATCTTACAGAAAAGAGCTATAAAAATCATAACAAGAGTGCATTACTGTCATCCATCTAATATATTGTTTTCTAAAATGAAACTACAGTATTGAAGTCCTATGATCTGGTGGAATATAATATTATTGTATTAATGTATAAAGCACAGAATCAAACACTACCTCTGAAAATTCAAAAACATTTTGTAAAGAGGGAAAGCAGTTAGTACCTTAAAGGTGCAGTCTGCAGTTTCTGTAGAACACAGCACTTAGAAAAAATTTCAACAGGCAAAGCATTCTGATCCCTCCCCCTCAGAGCCATATATGGCTCTGCTCCCCCTTGCTCTGCTGAAATTCAAATCCAAGCTCTGTTTTTATTGGCTGATTCAAATTCAAGCTCTGTTTTTATTGGCTGGTTACAAACTCTGTTTTTATTGGCTGGTTACAAACTCTGTTTTTATTGGCTGGTTACAAACTCTGTTTTTATTGGCTGGTTAACGGCGGGTCACTGTGGCTTTTTAGAAATGCTTTTAGTAACACCTGGAGAAGCAAGGGGACTATAGTTTTTTCAAAGATTACTTTGTCTAACATCAGTCTGTCAGGAGATAGTGACAAAGTGAAGAAATATGTTAAAAATATATTTTTAGAAAACTTACAGACTGCACTACAGAAACTGCAGACTGCACCTTTAAGGGAACTGATATTTTTGTTAAACCACGTTATAGAACAAGTTTTAGGAGTAGGTCTACTTTAATACAGGGCATAGGTATGTTAATGGCTTGGATAATAATGTTAAAAAGGCTAAGTCTGTGTTTATATTTAAAAGAATGATTAAGAGTGAACTCTTGAAAAAATATATTTAAATGGTAAAAATTTATTTGTGAATTGTAATACGGTAAGTTACAAAATTGGTTCATGGATAATTATTGTTTAAAATTGATTGTTTGAATTGTTTTTGTTTAAAAAGGGTCAGATATTATAATATTTTTTCTTCTTCTGCTTCCTTTCATTTTAAATGTTTTTTCTTCTTAATATGGTTTTGTAAATATATTTTTTGTGTTTTAAATTTGAAATGAACAAATAAAATAATAAAATAAATAAATAAATTAAAGACAGTTCTTTGGCTCAGAGATGCAGAAAGGCAGCATAATAATATCTACACCTCTTTACATACGTGGCTCTGAAGGGCAATGTGCTGTGTTTAGATAAATATAAAGTGTGATGTGACTGCAGATGCAGATCTTTATCCCTCTTGCCTCGCTCAGTCGTGGTGCACCAAACTGACCCAAGCATGTAGCTCTGAATCCTGACCCGTCATCCTGTCCATAGAGGAGCACTGCTGAGCAGCTCCATTCACTGAGCTCTATTCCTTCTTTTGTCATAAATAAAGTTCATATCAAACTAGCTCTTTAGTAGCCGGGGCCTCATGTATCAACCGTGCGTACGCACAGAAACCGTGCGTACGTCACCATCCACGCAAAACTCCGTATGTATCAAAACTGAACTGAACGTGGATATGTGCGCATTCCCACGCCAGCCCCATGGCAGGCGTACGCACGTTTCGGTGGTTTATGTGCCTTTGGCGACACTTACAGGTGATTCTGAAAAACTGAAGCCCCACAATCTGTGGTTGACTTTAAGAGTGGCTTGAAGACCTTTCTTTTCAACCAAGCTTACTCTACCTCCTCATGATTCTACTTTTGATCTAGCTGATACTGTTATTGATTTTAATTGTTTTATTAATTGTTTTATTGACATTTAATTCTGTTGCACCTTGTAGCACTTTGAGATTTTCATTAATGAAAAGTGCGTTATAAATTGAATTCATTATTATTATTATTATTATTATTATTATTATTATTATTATTATTATTATTATTATTATTATTATTATTATTAACTGTTCATGATGTGAAAATGATTAATATTCCCACCAAACACACGATTAACAAGTATTACATCCACATGACGCAGTTAAATAAAGGACGCGCAAAGTTGTGCAAAAATAAATTTAACAGGAACGGATTCATTCAGCCTTACTGGAGGATATAATAAATAGTGTAACACGCAGAGCATTTATTTATAAACAGATATAATTTTCTGATCTAGGATATGGCTTATCAGCCGTTTTCAGAAATAATCATTTTTCAGTTTGGCACTGCTGCGCTCTGGAGCAACACAGGAGCCGTGCATCACGCGTGCACATGCAGAAGCAGCGATCAAACTGTTCCCGAGCTTTCCTGAGGGAGCTGGCAGGCCGATCAGGGCTGTCCAGTCCACACAAAGCCGATTCATGTCCAATGGAATGTCTCATCCATATGATTCCAAAGGCTGAGTGGTCGCGCTTTGGAGCGCGCGCGCACCCTCGCCGGTGTTACACGGCAGCTGGAGGTGATTCATAATCTGCGTTTATTGTAGATTTCTCCAAAATGACACGTGAAAGTACACCATATATAACTTGTAGGAGAGTAAAAGCTTCACAGACAAACAGACTGCGCACAAGGCTGTGGCGCGCGCAGCGTTTGGAGACTCCAACATCACGTCATGTCATGAAAACTCTCCACTGAGACGCACAGACCCGTTTCTTCATATCATCTATTAAATAAACAAAGATCTATGTTCTACCAAACATCTAAGTTCCTCTGTGTTTACAGTAATTATGGTAATAAACTCGTGCGCAAAGTTAATATTTTCACTCAGAATGAATGGATGAGCCGGTTGCGCACCAAAGCAGGGTGCGCGCACACACAAATACCGACACACAATCACTCGTTCTTTGCGTGATAAACACATTTTATTACTATTCTTACTTAGGATTTATTTTCCTCACTCATATTATATTAAATTCATTATTTTCCTGAATCTAGAAATCATTTCTGATCGCGCAGGGATCAAACAAACATGTCCTTCACACATGCAGGAAGTAATTTGCATCTGTTTAACATATGTAAATGAAGGCGTGTCAGGGGAGGTGTCTCACGTGCGCTCAGTTCCACGTTAATTGTGATGTACAAAAGGAATGTGCGTGGATTCAGGTGTACGCACGGTTTGATACATCTGGATTTTTTTGTGCGTACGCAGATTTCTGGATTTGACCGTGCGGCACTTTTCAGTAAGAAATCCACGCAAGTCTTTGTACATGAGGCCCCTGGTCACCATCAAACTGATCTCAGAACTGTGGTGGGCACAGGATGCCATCGTCCCTACGCTCTCCACAAAGAT
The DNA here is from genome assembly GCA_038048925.1 of Garcialebias charrua. Lineage (NCBI taxonomy): Eukaryota > Metazoa > Chordata > Actinopteri > Cyprinodontiformes > Rivulidae > Garcialebias > Garcialebias charrua. Next base: position 11,401 of record JBBPBX010012314.1, on the reverse strand, counting down.
CCACAAAGTGGCTCACATTTGTAAAGTGGAAAGAAAATTATACATGATTTGAAGGTTTGTAATTTTTTTAATAAACTGAAAACTTTTGAGCACAAATGTTCACCCCCCTTAAATCAGAGAGTAACTTCTAGCCTTTAGAAGAGAGTATCTTCTAGCCTTTAGAAGAAGAAGAAGGGCTGTGAGTGATTCTTTAGATTTAAGTAAAACTAATATGCATGAATTAACAAATTAACACTGGGTTAAAAGTAACATAACTATAAAAGAAGAACAATGCATGCAGCAAATAACCCACTGGAGACAAGCAAGACCAAACTCAACTGTTTACATATTCGTAAAGTGTAATCAATTCCATCCTATTTTTATTTAATAATTAATTACCATCTTAGCTAACTCCCCATTAATAATAGGAACGTGGGGTTACTGAACCAACAATCTTAAAACTGTCATCTGAACAATCCTAGCTTCACCCTACACTTAAACTGAGGTTTTTCAGCTTTCTTCATGGACCTGACACAGAGCCCTGACAACGACTTCACCTGGGTCCTGATTTTTGCATGAAACTGAGAAGAGCAGCATGTTAGTAGAAGGATCACAAAATATGAGCCGTTTTGTTTAAGTGTGGAAAATCTGTTTCTATAACGTGAGTACACAAAAAAAAGATTGCGTTGCTAATAGGCTAACGTTAGCCGCTAACAGGTAGCAACAACACAACGCGATCAAACTAACGTTACTTACCCTCGTAGTTGTGCAGGAAACTTGAGATATACAATTTAAATCCCTTGTTAGTTTGCTTGTCGGAGCAGGGGACCAGGAATCAACGATACGATGAACATCGCTGACAGTCATCTTGGGCAGCTCTTGTAAACAGAGAACGGGGCTTAGACCGGAAGCTGGAATAGTAACTTCCTGTCAATGCGCAAGTGATTTACGACACTTGTGCACAGAGCCTATCCCTACAATTTATTAGACCATGGTTAGATCATAAAAGCTTTAGAACAAGACCCCGCTACTCTTGTAGACCTCATCAAGTAGGTGTTTCCTATAGGCTCTCCTGTACCCTTCTACATTTCTGCACCATTTCTTTAAACAGCTACGGCCACTTCACACCAGGCTAACATGAAGCTACCGCCAGAGGTACCATATCCGAACAACATTGTTCCTATTCCCTGGTTACTATCATTCAGTGAATCAATAGAAGGAAGTTGGACTCCTCTTGTTTGAAGAAGTCCAGCTCTCTTCTACTCGTGTAATGGAGGACTGGCGTTTTGTTAGAGTCACAGTTGTAGCTAAAACATAAGGCCAGTGTGACCAGTCCGGCTTCAGACTGTCCATGATGAAGCCGTACTCTTCCCCCACAAAGATAAACTATCACAACCTCGTTATGGAAGGATGTGCACGGCTCAGAACCATTGCATTGGTCATAACCCATGACCAAGAGCCAGTGAGGACCTCACCAAGACCACAGGCTGTTTTTTTTTAACTTGTGATGTTGTCATTCTGCGAAGGGGACAAAGAAACGTGCAGCTGTAGGCTCTAATTCCATCTTTATAAGTAAAATGTTCTCAGTGTTGTTCACACCCACCACCCTACAGCCATATGGCTCCATCTTTATTCTCACAAATTGGCCTCCAGCTCAGAACTCCCCACACAGAAAAACTGTATATATGACTTCAGTCATTAAAGTTCGGGAGCCGAGCCAAGGCTGTATGTCAGAGCAGAGAAAAGGTGGGAGCGAGGTGAGAATTTGGGTGTCTGACTGAAAGCGCTGGCTCGCGTCCAGCTCCTCGGTCACGGTTAAAGTACCTGGAGCTAACGGCTCTGGCTGTGTGAGCTCAGAGCCCACGATGTGTACGCATGTTTCCCAGCATCCCCGGTGTTGAGTTTCAGTTTTCCTGGTGATGGGAGGAAACGCTGATTTAATTCCAGCCTCCTTAGAGTGCCTCTGGAGCTCTGATTTATGACCCCTGATACTTTAAGATAATACACTGTGGCCGGGCCACATCGGCTCTGAGAGCGGGGGGAGTCGACGCTGAGATTTGTACGCTGCTGCAAACACAAGTGATTAACTGGGCCGAAGCAGAGGCTTTCAAACTGAACCCCACAGTCTGGAGTGTACACGTAATGGTTTTAAAACTGCTGAAGTTAAACAAAACTGATCATTCTTCAGGTGTATGGACGGACTGTAATCACATTCCATGTTAGTTTCCTGCTTAATAAATACAAATCAGGGGAAGGACAGACGGTAAATGATGACTCACACACATCTCTCCATTTTGACCATGGATTTTCTAGATGAGCTCTTAAGATTTTATAGCCAATAACAGTTCAGGGCCATGAGAGGATGTCGTTATGTCCTCCACGACTCTTCTCGTCTGTTCTGTCCCATTGAGCTTCAGGGTGATCTTGGAGGAAGACACGGCGTGGACCGGACCCCAGAAAATGAGATGCTGAGGTCATTAACTTTTATCCTTGATGCAGGTTATGGTTCGGATGTGAGCGCTGAGGCTCCAATGAGTTTGGCCTTCGTTAGTGACTGAGCTGCACTGTGGGAGGCAAAGCTAACGGACAGAGAACTTCCATCACCAATTGCTTGATAACACGCACAACTCTCTTCAATCTATCAATCAACTTTATTTGTATAGCACATTTTAAAAACCACAGGGTTAGCCAAAGTGCTGTACAATAACACAAAAGACAAGTTAATTAAAACGATAAAAAACATACAAAGCATACAAAAAACGAAAATTACATGTACCAGTCTTGCTGCAGATGTCTTAAAATGCCATAAAAGGAAGTTTAGAGAAAACCATGCCTTAACATCATTAAGGCAGTTTGTCAATTGCTGGAGTGTATTGTTTTGTGCCAGGGGAAGATAGATCTGGCAATCATCACCATAGAAATGAAAAGATATGCCATGTTTCCTAAAAATTGAGCCGGGGGGAGTAAATAAGGAGCAAATAAAAGCGGGCCAAGGATGGAGCCCTGGGGTACACCGTGTGGAAGAGGAGCAGTGGAAGCTGAAAACATTTCAGTTTGACATCAGAAGATGAAAATATGAGACGTTTTTATTTCCAAATGTTTCCATACACATAAGTAGGCAGCTTTTCCTGTAATACAATACAACAATGTAGAAGTATTGACTTGAAACTGTTAAAAACTTGGATTCTTGTTTCATTGGTGTCCAAACGTTTTCATATATGGCCCATATATGAAAACGTTTGGACACCAATGAAACAAGTAAAACTTGCTGCTATTTTGGCCCATATCATATGGGCAAAAACCATCAAGATGAACAGACTCATTGGCCATAAAAATGTGAATTTAACTCAACGTGAACAATATTTTGGAGAAAGGACAAAAGTTTTACTAATTTTGGTGGAGAAAGTTTAAAATAGTTGTAGATCCAAAACACCAAAAGCCTCATAAACGCTAAGCTTTTTTTTATTTTCTTATTTAAGGATTTGCTTTATTTGATTTGTAGGGTCTATGTTTGTTGTTTTCTTCTGTTGGAAAAGTTCATTTTAGTCTGTTCTCTGCAACAAAAGCATAATTTGAGTACAGTATTTTCTGGTGTATAAGTCGCACCTGTGTATAGGTCGCATTGTCCAATTATTACCAATAGATTGGAAAAATCCCTAGATAGGTCGCACTGGTGTATAGATCGCACCTACGTTTAGCTCTGCTACAAATGTCTGCCACAGGAGCGCACAGCAAGGCTTTTAAGAAGATTAACACTTAAAAACAATTGTTTGTTTGATAAAAATTATAGCAAATATATGTCTGAGCTGAACTTTTCCTTAATAAATGAACGTAATTGTGAAATGAGCTGGATTTAAAAATTAGTTTCGCCGAAAGTGATAACAAGCCATATACAGGTCGCACCCGAGTATAGGTCGCAGGCCATGAAAAAATGATAAAAAGGTGCGACCTATACACCGGAAAATACGGGTAGATGTCCTTTTTAAAGAGGGCCAATCAGCCTTTTGGACCATGGACGGATAAAAGGTTGATCGAAGTTCTGAAAGATGTCGGTCGCTACAAGAGATTCATGGAAGGTTTGATAAAGTCGATGAACTTGTATGAAGATGATACCACATTGTATTCAATTAAAAATGTCCAATTTCCCTTTTGATTATTTTAGCAACTGAAATATTTAGACAAGTTTTATGAATCATTATCTAAAAGTATCGTTTCTGGTAGAAATCTGTAAAAGTTGTTTATGCTTTGTACCATGAAGTGAAAAATTTTAAAAAAGTACAGCCAAAGGTTTGTATTTTGTTTAATATTGCACATTTTGAGAAGATTATTTTTCATCTAATTTTATTACCAACCAATCTGCAGAAAGTTTGCATCGACCTCTTGAGCCTGTTGGACAAAATGATACCGTTCTTAAAGAGCGGCTCACCCCACTGTGAAACGATAGCTCCGCCCCCAAAACAAAATTCAAAAAATGCAACAAAGTGGGAGTGTCAACAGACAACTGCCTAAAGGAGAGGGGTGGGTGTTGAGCGAGGGGGTGTGGCCAGGACGAGAGACCGTTATTGTTTCTGAATGTTAAAATTACATTAGTAATAAACAACAAGCAACAACAAAGAATAATTATGTACTCACCTGATCTATCCGAAACAAAAGGCGTAAAAAAAATAAAAAATAATTCAAGATATGCCGTGACCGGGGATCGAACCTGGGTCTGTCAGAACCCAAACCCGCTGCTACACCACTGCTCTACATCACTGCCCTAGCGTGGCATGTATGCATTACTCGTCCATAGCACAATAAGAAAACAAATACAACCAAATAGTTTGGATGTAGTGAAAAGTATTCCTACAATAAATAAGTTAAAATATACAAATAACTATTGCCATTCCGAAAACTATAATATGCTTCTGTGCAGTACTTTTCCGGAGTGCAATGTACCACTTCCATATAAGGTATGAACTGCAGCGCGGACCTTCTCATCTCTGCAGGGGATTGGCTCTGCTTGAACCACTTTCGTGACGACAGAGTGAGAAAACACGTCACAGTGCGAATCGTAGACCAATCAGAAAATTAAGGTGTAATTCACCAGTTCAACCCATAGGACTACCAAACACGTTTTTAGACCAAATATTGCCAATTTAAACAAATATGCACAAATATATGAAAACTAACACAGACATAGTGCTATACAACATTTTAGACCCATTCTAGAGAGTCAGAGAGAGTCAGAGAGTCTTTATTGTCATTTGCACCGCATGTGGTACATGAGATGAAAACGAGATTATGTACACGGGGTCCCAGTTACATCCAACAACAAATGCAAGAGAAAAACAGTAATAACATCTAGAATTAACTAAGAAAAACATCAACTAGTAATACACTAAGCCTAATATAGTGGAAATAAACAGCAGCACGAACATGAGTTTGTATGAGCAGATGGTCACAGATGAACACAGATGAACACAGATGAACACAGATGAACACAGCAACAGGGAGTTTATCAGCTAAAAAAAGTTAATTTCGAGGTGAGTTACACTTTAAACTGCAGGCGTGGGCCACACAAAATCCAAGGGCCACAAATGGCCCGCAGGCCGCACTTTGGACACCCGTGCTTTAAGTGCTGAAACGTCATGAAGCCTGTCATCTGTGGACTTCACCAACCTTTAACCTTCTTCTGTGCTTGGAGCTAATCGAGCAAGCTTTGGGTCTTTGGTTCTGGGATGTTTGCTGCTTTGATCTCGAGAGCTTCTTGGAAGCTGACTGACTCGTGGGTTCAAACATGCACGAATCAGGAGCCCTGTGTACGGTAGATAAATACTCCCTGTTAGCATTTTACTGCCTCCACACCTCCTCCCTCAGACTCCTGCACTCTGTTGAACTTGTGACTGCATTATTCCATTTTTTTCAATGAATCATCACAAAGACTCGTTTAATACTTGAGGTCAGCTCTTCTTTCAGGATAAGTTTGTTGTGGGGGCTCAGTCCCTTCAATCTCCTCTTCTGCAGGTAAATTGCAGCTCCATAGGATTTAAGTCTGGAGACGCACTGTCTCAGTCCAGAACCATCCACATCTTGCCCATGATGAACTTCTTTCTAATTTTGGATCATCATCTTCACCCCAGTTAGTTTGGTTACATCTTATTTAATGTTTCTGCAGAACATCCTTCTTATCTGTTTGATGAAGGTTCTTCTTTGTCTAATCAGTTCAGAACCCTTTGGTCCACTCGTTTGGACTCGTCTCTGAACTTTCTGACCGATTCTAGCCTGTCCTTCCTGCTACAGGATCTGAACTGTCTCAAGATTAAGATGCTGCTCGTCCTCTCCTTGTATAGAGCCAACGGTGCTACTTCTTTCTGCTGGTCGTAATGTTATGGCTGAACATTGTGCATGCTGGAGTTGGAAACATCAGCAAAAGTCAAATGTGGGCAAAAAAGGAGGAGAATTAAACCACAAACTCACACGTGGGAGCCACCAGATGGAGAGGCCGTGATTTAAAATGAAAACTTATCAGAACCTAAAGCTCAGCAGCTGTCAGTCAGCGTCAGTCAGCTCCTCGGGCGCTGACGACGAGGTTTTCAGGGGCGGCGGGGTGGGAAGGACCGAGCAGAACCTCACATGCCCGCAGGCAAGAGCGAGAGAGCAGGAGGCGCTGGCGGCAGGCTTCACCCCTGGGCCTCCTGTTCATCTCCACACTCAGGTGGAGTGTTTGGATTTCTGAAGGCGACAGAGTCCCC
>JBBPBX010012313.1:39838-54277 GCA_038048925.1 Garcialebias charrua | reverse complement strand
GTACCAGGCCCATTGATATGGGCTGTTAGGTCCCTGTACGACCGGTGTCAGAGCTTGGTCCGCATTGCCGGCAGTAAGTCAGGCTCGTTTCCAGTGAGAGTTGGACTCCGCCAAGGTTGCCCTTTGTCACCGATTCTGTTCATAACTTTTATGGACAGAATTTCTAGGCGCAGCCAAGGTGTTGAGAGGATCCGTTTTGGTGGCCTTAGAATCGCTTCTCTGTTTTTTGCAGATGATGTGGTCCTATTGGCTTCATCAGATCGTGATCTACAGCTTTCGCTGGAGCGGTTTGCAGCCGAGTGTGATGCGGCCGGGATGAGGATCAGTTCCTCCAAATCCGAGGCCATGGTCTTGAGCCGGAAAAGGGTAGCATGCCCTCTCCGGGTCGGGGAGGAGGTCAAAGTCAAAGTCAAAGTCAACTTTATTGTCAGATCTGCAATATGTACAGTGCAGGACATACACAGGACCGAAATTGCGTTTCTCTCAGTCCCTCGGTGCAACAGTAAACATCTAAACATTGAAACACTGAAACATATAATAATAGACATAAGCATAAAAATAGTAAAACTAACACTGTCCTGAGTTGTTTTTTTTTTTGTTTTTTTTTTGCATAGTGGTATAAAAAAAGAGTATAAAAAGTATAACTAAAATAAACTAAAGGTTTCTAGCATTGACATTTGCAAAGTGGCAAAGCAGCGTATGAGTCAATGTACACAGTATATGTATGAGGTAGTAGTTGATGTTGTTGTAGAGGCAAAGTCCTGCCCCAAGTGGAGGAGTTTAAGTATCTCGGGGTCTTGTTCACGAATGAGGGAAAACTGGAGCGTGAGATCGATAGGCGGATAGGTGCAGCATCCGCAGTGAAGCGGGCGCTGTACCGGTCTGTCGTGGTGAAGAGAGAGCTGAGTCGAAAGGCAAAGCTCTCAATTTACCGATCGATCTACGTTCCCACCCTCATCTATGGTCATGAGCTTTGGGTTGTGACCGAAAGAACGAGATCTCGGATACAAGCGGCTGAAATGAGTTTTCTCCGCAGGGTGTCTGGACTCTCCCTTAGAGATAGGGTGAGAAGCTCAGTCATCCGGGAGGGACTCGGAGTAGAGCCGCTGCTTCTCCACATCGAGAGGAGCCAGTTGAGGTGGCTCGGGCATCTGGTTAGGATGCCTCCTGGACGCCTCCCTGGTGAGGTGTTCCGGGCATGTCCCACCGGGAGGAGACCCAGAGGAAGACCCAGGACACGCTGGAGGGACTATGTTTCTCGGCTGGCCTGGGAACGCCTTGGGATTCCCCCAGAGGAGCTGCTCCAAGTGGCTGGGGAGAGGGAAGTCTGGGCCTCCCTACTTAGGCTGCTACCCCCGCGACCCGACCCCGGATAAGCGGACGAAAATGGATGGATGGATGGAGAGAAAAAGAGAAATAGAGTCCGGAAGCATAGTGGAACAGTTGGTAGAGCTGCCACCTCTCAGCAAGAAGGTCACCAGATCAAATCCCGGACAGATCTTTCTGGGTGGAGTTTGTATGATCTCTCAAAGCATGAGTAGGTTTTTCTCCGGGTACACTGGTTTCCTCCCACAGACCAAAAACATACATGTTAGACTGAATGGTAAAGGCTTCAGTATAGCTCTGCATAAGTCCATACGCATGTCCGTACGCGCGTGCTGTACGTAGACATTTCACCCGCACACCCCAGCGTACGTTCTTGCGTATATTCTCACGTTTTTGCACCAAATTCTTGACATCATTTGAGCAGCTGGAGCGCAGAGCATTTACCTACAGGACAAATTGAGGTTGCTGATTGGTCATTTGCTGACACTCCTACTGCATTGATTGACAGGTCGGGGGAAAAAGACGAGAGCTGGCAGCTGCAGCCGCAGTGGTGTTCTGTGTTTATATGTTAATAAAAAGTTCTAAAAAATAAAATAAAAACAGGGAGCGCTGGTCCTGCAGCCCACACATCAGCACACACACACCATATGCATCCACCCAGTCTCTACGATCACAGAACAGTAATCTCCTTCACATTCCGCAAACCAAATTAAGGACCATGGGAGACCAGGCATTCTGTGTGGCTGCCCCCCACCTATGGAACTCCCGCCCTGACCACCTGAGAGCTCCACAGTCACTGGTTGACTTTAAAAACGGCTTGAAGACCTTTCTTTTTAAGCGAGCCTACTCTGCCTCCTCATGATTTTATCTTTGATCTTAGTTGATATTATTATTGATTTTACTTGTTTTATCACTTGTTTTATTTTTGATTTTGTTGCACTTTGTAGCACTTTTAGATTTTTGTTAATGAAAAGTGCGTGATAAATTAAATTCATTATTATTATTATTACCAGCACACCATGAAATCTCCAGAACCTCCCGCAGCCACGCTGGACCCGAGTTAAATTAGCTCGTGACCAATTTTTTTTTCATTTCTCATCATTTCAGTGATGGAGTCAACGGAGGAGGAAGAGATCACTTGACTTTTGGCAAAAAAAAAAAGAAAGAAAAGGCCAGATCAGGGATGAAGAAGGGGAATTTGATACATTTGTGACGCATACAAAACAGTCAGGCGCCGGGCAGTTTATTGTGCGACAACGCGTTTGTGTACGTGGTCGTAAAATTTGAGCTTTGCGCGTACATGCCCTGCGGGGATGCGCTTGTACCTCTGCGTAGTACGTGCGTACAGCTGTGTATGGACGTATGCAGAGCTATACTGGAGCCTTAACTCTAAATTGTCCCTAGGTGTGAGTGAGAGAGTGAATGGTTGTTTGTCTCGTTTGTCTCCATGTGTCCCTGCTATGGATTGGAGACCTGTTCAGGGTGTACCCAGCATCTCACAGAGTGATGGCTTGATATGGGCACCAGTGATCCCTGTGACCTAAAAAGGAAGAAGCAGGTAAAATATAATGGATGGATGGATGGATGGATGGATGGATGATGGATGGATGGATGGATGGATGGAAGGAGAAATAGAATAAAGTTGTAGAGGAAGATCAGTTGAACGGTCAGCCCATTATCTTTTTTAAATATAGCCTTTTAGTGGTTCTTTGTGTTGTTAAGTTTTCTGTCTTTTGCTATTGTGCTGTTTTTTTCTCTTTCCTTGTTCTATTATTTTTAAGATATCTTGTGTTTAATTTATTCCCAGTGTCTCCCTGTGCTATCTTTTACTTTCTATTCTCTCAGTCCTGCTTCCCTTCTCACACCTGTGCTTTGTATTCGTTAATCTCGGCTGTCACCACTTACCTCATCACTGCTCGTCTATTTTAACCCCATGGTTTTCAGTCCATCTTCATTTATTCTTATTGTTTCCTGCATGTTCCCTAAGTGCTACTTGTGTCTTCAGTTCTTTTGCATCTTGTTTTGCAGACCCATCAGCTTTTGCTTATTTTTATTAAATTTAGTCCTGATTTCTAAACAACACAAAACTGATGTAAATATCATCACAACATGGTGCTGCAGTTATTATCCTGTTAGTATTTTATCTAGACTGACCCGGGGTTTTTGATCTGCTCAGAGAGGGATTATAATGAAATTATGAACTGGTTCTGACTGGTTTAAACAGGGCCAGCAATTCTAAAAAGAGTCTCCCAGGGATTCACCATCTGTCAAGGAAAAGTATTATTTATTTGGTATTGATTTGTTGGCATCACGTAGAAAGGCTTTGTGCACCGTATCATTTTTTTCCTGACATGTCAGACCACATAAGATCCAGTGAGATCACACTTAGTCCGACCCCCTTATCCACATGATAGACTGTGCTCCCGAATGTGAAGGAGGAGCCTGAAAGTTATGCACCATAACTCATGTTCCCTGAAGGAAGGGAACGAGGTGCAACATATATGGGAATTGCGCCCCCGCGCGATTTACCTGAAGTAATACATTCACGCCTTTACGGCAGGTGGGCGTCAGCGTCACCACAGAGGCCCCGCCCTCTTGGTATAAAGACGCGTGCGCCCATCCTTTGTCCTCCAAAAAGCACTTCACCGAGCTTTGGCATTGAAAGGGCAAACATATGTTGCACCTCGTTCCCTTCCTTCAGGGAACATGAGTTATGGTGCATAACTTTCAGTTCCCTTATCAGTCAGTCCACTCGGTGCAACATATGACTATTCTTCTTCTTCTTCTTTCGGCTTTTCCCTTTTCAGGGGTCGCCACAGCGAGTAATCCTCCTCCACCTCACTCTGTCCTCTGCATCATCTGTCCTCACTCCAACTACCTCCATGTCCTCTCTAACTGCATCCATATATCTCCTCTTTGGCCTTCCTCTGTGTCTTTTTCCTGGCAGCTGCATTTCTAACATCCTTCTACCAATATACCCACTGTCCCTCCTCTGGACATGTCCAAACCAACAACATATGACTATGGGAACGTAATTCATTCACGCCCTTGAAATGCTCAGTAAAAATTAGGGATGTCCCGATCAGGTTTTTCTGGCCCCGAGTCCGAGTCCGAGTCCTTTAATTTTAGGAATTGGCCGATACCGAGTCCCGATCCGATACTTCTAAAATACATTTTTAAAATGAAGGGGAAAAAAAAGAAACAGATCCAGATGTCCCTTCATTTTTATTTTATTTACCTTAACATTTAACAGAGTACTTCTGTGAGGTAGATTGAACAATCAAGTAATAAGATTTAAAATAAAATTCTTCACATTGAAGTTTAGTGCAACAGTATAAATGTCTAATTTAAAATAAGCAGCTCAACTTAAAATACCATAACATGACCTCAACCTGACCAGAACCTGGCCAGAACCTGAGCAGAACCAGAACCTGAGCAGAACCAGAACCTGAGCAGAACCAGAACCTGAGCAGAACCAGAACCTGTGCAGAACCAGAACCTGAGCAGAACCAGAACCTGAGCAGAACCAGAACCTGAGCAGAACCAGAACCTGTGCAGAACCAGAACCTGTCAGAACCTGAGCAGAACCAGAACCTGAGCAGAACCAGAACCTGAGCAGAACCAGAACCTGTGCAGAACCAGAACCTGAGCAGAACCAGAACCTGAGCAGAACCAGAACCTGTGCAGAACCAGAACCTGTGCAGAACCTGAGCAGAACCAGAACCTGAGCAGAACCAGAACCTGTGCAGAACCAGAACCTGTGCAGAACCAGAACCTGAGCAGAACCAGAACCTGTGCAGAACCAGAACCTGTGCAGAACCAGAACCTGAGCAGAACCAGAACCTGTGCAGAACCAGAACCTGAGCAGAACCAGAACCTGAGCAGAACCAGAACCTGAGCAGAACCAGAACCTGAGCAGAACCAGAACCTGTGCAGAACCAGAACCTGTGCAGAACCTGAGCAGAACCAGAACCTGAGCAGAACCAGAACCTGTGCAGAACCAGAACCTGTGCAGAACCAGAACCTGAGCAGAACCAGAACCTGAGCAGGCATGTAAACAAATAAGAAACTTAAAGTGTCCGTTTTATAAAATAAGGCTAGTAACATGCTTTTCTGAACAGCACTCCTTAACTCTCCTCCTGTGGCTTCACAGAAGGAAGTGTATGTTTTTAAATATAAATATAAAGTCTCTTGCAGCGTGAGCTGGCTCGTCTTCGGCTGCGTCGTCTGGTTAAACTCTGTGTATTGTGTCGGGTGTTTGTTTCTGATGTGCCTAATCAGGTTTAAATGCAGCCTTTTCCTTACCTTCTCTTGAAATACGAACTTTCCATTTGTCATCCACTTTAAAATATCTCCACACAACAGACATCGCTGCCTCCACTTCAAGTTAATGCCGCGTTCCGCTTCTTTTTTACGACAGTCACCGCTTTACAGCGGGCACTGCTTTACGGTAGGCACTGCTGCAAAACTATTGTGCATGTTTTGTTCCGAGACAATTTGACTCTGTAACTCAACATACAGTTAATATAATATTCCCGTTTGTGTTTAGAATAAATATACACATATATATCCGATCCCTGATCGGTGTGTAACGCCCGAGTCGAGTCGAGTCTGAAGTCACGTGATCGGGACCCGGTTTTCGATCACGTGATCGGATCGGGACATCCCTAGTAAAAATGCATGCTTGTGAGAACTTCTGCCTTTATACTTTAGGCGTTTTGGCTGATCTCTACTGTACGTTAGAGTACAGCCTGAGTGACGTCACAGGCAGTAACATCCAAACAATAATGTTTTGCAAACGTATTTGTGGAACTCCAGTTAGCTGCAGCACAAATGTCTGCCACTGGAACACCCTTAAACAGAGCCCACGAGGCTGCCAAGCCTCGAGTTGAATGGGCGTGCACCCCAGAGGGCACCTGTTGACCTTTGCTGCTGTAAGCCCTTTTTATGGCCTCAGTCACCCAGTGTGAGAGGCGCTGCTTTGAAAGGGCTCTGCCCGCAGCCGAGTTGGTAAAACAGACAAACAATTGGTTTGCTTTCCTCCAACTGACAGTTCTATGGATGTAAACACTTAAGGCCCTGATAGGGCAGAGTGATCTCAGCCTCCTCTGTTCCTCAGTGAGGACAGGGTGTGAAGGAAACTCAGAGAGCTCAAAGTCCAGACTCCTGGGATTTAGAGTTGGTACTTTTGGCACATATGTAGAGTTAGGACACAGAGTGACCTTTGACCCATCAGGGGCAAACCTTGTACACATTGGGTGCACAGATAAAGCGTGGAGGTCACCCACACATTTAGCTGAGCAGAGAGCCAGGAGCAACGCAGTTTTATAAGATAATAAGTCTATCTTAATGCTGCTGAGAGGCTTAAATGGAGGCTCACACAATGCATCCAGGAATAACTGAAGGTCCCAGTCTGGGGCCAGAGTCCTGCTGGGGGACCTTTTCCTCAGTACGCCCTTTATGAAACGTATCGTGAGAGGGTGGGCACCGGGTGTTTTTCCCCCCCATCCTTTGTGGCACGTCGAGATGGCTGACAAAAACACCTTAATGGTGGGAAATGAGCGGCCTTTTTCCAGCAGGTCCTGTAAAAAGGTGAGAAGCTGGACTAGGTTGCAGGAATATGAAACAATATTCCTCTCTAGACACCAGGCCTCAAAGACACGCCATTTATGAGCGTAGAGAGTCTGAGATGACCCAGCTCTTGCTCCCTGTATTGTGTTAATAACATTACTGGGGGGGCCTGAGGCCATCAGCCTGTTCCTTTCAGTGGCCAAGCTATGAGTTGCCACAGTTCTGGACGCGGGTGGAGAAGCTGCCCGTGTGCTTGAGTCAGCAGGTCCCTGTAGGGGGGCAGCTGCCACGGAGTCCCTAACAACAATGAAATTATTTCTGGGAACCACGGTTTCTGAGGCCATCTGGGGCCTATTAATATTAGGGAGAGAGCTCCCTACCGTACCCGTTCCAGCGTCGCCTGAATTAAAGGGACGGGTGGAAACGCGTAATACAGCACCTCTGCTGGCCAGTCATGGGCCAGCGCATCCGTCCTCATCGTTGCGTTTGTTTCCTTCAGTGAAAAGAACAGAGCGCAGTGCGAGCTGGTTTTGCACGCAAACAGATCAACGGACGTCCGACCAAATCTTGACCAGACCTGGTCCATTTTCCGTGGGTTCAGTCTCCATTCTGAGGCCAGTAGCGGTCCTCTGGAGAGGGCGTCTGTTCCGTAGTTTAGCTCTCCCGGGATGTGTGTCGCCCTCAGTGACAAAATTCTGGGGCCACACCACATGAGCAGCCTGTGTGTCAGGCCGAGGAGGGCCCGGGACCTCGTCCCCCCCTCCCTGTTGATGTAGGACACTACTGTCCTGCTGTCCGATTTTATGAGGACATGCTGTTTTGCAATCAGCCCCTTTTTGTAAAGAGTTTTATTGACAGATAAACAACTTTCAATTCCAGTAGGTTGATGTGGAGCTTTGCATCCTGTTTTCCCCAGAGCCCTTGGGCGTTCTGGTTCCTGCAAACTGCTCCCCATCCTCCCAACGAAGCGTCTGTCGTGACAACCACACGAGACATGACTCGTCCCAGCGGGACGCCTGCAACAAACACTGAGGGGTCCCTCCAGGGTTCCAGAGCTGTCAGACATGCCTGGCTGATCAAAACCCTTCCTTCCCGCCTGATGGAGGCAGGACGTGTTTGTTTGTTTAGCCATATTTGCAGAGCATGCATTTTCAGTAATGCCTGTGGCAGGTAGGGAATGGCGGCTGCCAATAAGCCCAAGAGGCGTTGGCAAAGCTTGATAGACACTCTCTGACCCAGCTGAAAATGTGTCAGGCAGAGGCGTAACAAAACCACCCGCTCCTCTGAAAGCCATGCTCTGTACAAGATGGTGTTGATCTGTACGCCCAGAAATACGGTAATCTGTGATGGAGTAATATCGCTTTTCTGCAGATTTAAAACGAAGCCCAGAGCTTCCAGGTGCATCATCACCATGCGTGTATGCAGCTGGGCTTGCGTTCTGCTGCTGGCGAGAATCAGAAGGTCGTCCAAATAATTCAAAATTCGGACCCCCTGACCCCCGAGGGAGGTCAACACTGTGTCCAGGCACTTTGTGAAAGAACGTGGAGCGGTTTTTAATCCAAAAGGTAAAGCTTTGTATTCGTAAGCTTTCCCTTCGAATGCAAAGCGTAGATATTTTCTGTGTCTCTTCCAAATGCCTACGTGGAAGTAGGCGTCTTTGGGATCCACTGTGCACGTGTGGTCTCCTTGTCTCACAGACTGTAGTACTTGTCTCAGCGTGAGCATTTTGAACCTGTAAATTGTTATTCTCTTGTTCAAAGCCCTGAGATCTAGAATTGGTCTCAAGGTTCGGTCTCGTTTGGGCACGAGGAAGTGTTTGCTGTAGTGGCCGGTTTTTATTTTTCGTTTTGGAACAACACGGATCACACCTTTCTGCAGCATTGCTGTTATTTCCTCCCTCAGGACGTGCGCACGTTCTGGGTTTATATCTAATTTTAGCACCCCTGTGAACGGAGGCGGCGAGCCCATGACACACGGTAGACATGACCCACGTGTTTGGTAGACACGCCCCCCAGGCTTGCGCATGCGCTGAGAGCCTCAGAGGCATGTTTATTGCGGGCTGCCTGCGCCTCGTGGGTGCGGGCAGGGGAGCGTCTGGCCCCCCTCGCTCTGTCCTGAGCGAACTGACCTGCCCGCACGTGGACGCCACATAATCTGTCTGCTTCAGACAGACTCCAGACGTCCCGCTGCGGTTCATTGTCTGATCTGACACCCTGTGCTGCACGAGGGAGGAGGGGTGCTTGCCCTTTCCCTTTATTGTGACTGTTTTCATAAAAATGGGTTGTTGTTGTCTCTGTTTTTTTTGTTGTTTTTTTTTGAGTCAAGAATCAGGGCAGTTTGTGCTTCTGGTACTTTATTTTTGTGTTTAGAAGAACAGAAATTTGTCTTTGTTACACACATGTCAGAAACATTTTGTTTTGAACACACACGAATGTCACCAGCTTTTCGTATTCTTTTACAAACAAAGTCTGGGTTTAAATGTCTCGGTTCCTGTACCCCGTGGGTGGACGAACCAGCAAAACTGTGGAGCAGGCCCACTTCGTCAGGCCCGCTTCTGTCTCCCATCCCGGTTCGCTGAGAAAGTCCTCATCGGAGCCGCATGGCGAGGAACAAACCTGTTCCTGCTCCAGGACTGACCGACCTGAGATGGACGGGTCTCTGCCGTTGCTCCCCGTCGTAAGCAGACCTTTTTTGCGGGGGCGGCGTGTGGCTGAGCAATGTCGAGGCTGCACGGGTCTGCTCCCACTGGTGTCTCTGGGGGGGGCAAAAGCCTTTCTCGGCATCCCCTCACGTAGCGCTTCAGCCTACTTCCTTTGCTGCTCCAGCCTGCTCTGGATGCATTCCAGAGCCCCCCGAAGAGTCCCGTGGGCTCTATCGGGTGGTGAAGAAAGGGGTAACGTTGGCCTTCTGGCAGGTCCGTCAGAGTGAGCCACAGGTGGCGCTGAGCGATGACCACTTCAGCCATGCATCTCCCTTGAGCTATGGCGGCGGTCCCCAGCATGCAGAGCACAAAGTCAGTTGCCCTGCGGGCTTCCTCCAGGATGTCAGTCGTCGCCTTTTTACTTGTGGTTACCTGGAGTTCCTGGAGCTTCTCTGCCAGGTACGCCTGCATTAAGGCCGAGGCGTTTAACGCGCGGGCTGCGAGGCCCTAAACTCTGTAGCATTTGTTGAACTGTGTGGCCAAAGCGTGGCAGGCTTTGCTAAGCAGAGTTGGTTTTGCGCCCGACGTCCTAGGGGCCAAGTGAGCCGCCAGCATGTCCTCCATCTGCGGCACGTTGGCGATTCCTGCTGCCTCCATTCCTGCGACGTCGAGGAACTAAGAGAGCGGCAGAAGCATGGGCGCTCTGGGCTCGGCCGAGGTGCGAGTGAGCTCAGTGAGAAAATCAGGAAAAATCGACATCCTGTGTCTCATGGCCGACTGCTGCTTCTCGTAGAAGTAGGTGCCCGCCAACCTCGTAACCTGTTAGCGAGGTGGGGGTTCTGGCCAGGCAATCTGTAGCGCATCCGCCGCCGTTCGACACAATTCGAACAGGGCGGGGATGGACGCGTCTGTCTCTGGCAGAGCTGCCGTCGGGTTCTGGGGGAATTCTTCCTCTTCCCATTCGTCCTCTTTGTCGGCTTCTTTGTCCGAAATCTCCCCCGAGGCCGTTTGCGAGAGCTCGTCTACATTCATCAGGCCTCGTGTGTCGAACTCAGCCGCCGAGTCCCCGACCGGTATCGCCATGTCCATACTGTCCCCCTATTCGACCTGTCCACTGTCCTCTAGATCAATGTTCTCGAGCTCCGGTGTGGGAGTGAGCGGCTCTGTGAGGTCCGGGTCCCGTGAGGTCCGGGTCCCGTGTTGGTGCTATGCCACCCATGGCCTTGGCCACGATGTCCACGCGACGCTTCCTCACAGACTCTGGCATCTGGCTGCAGTGCGGGCAGGAGTCGGGGGATTCCAGCGCTGTTTTAGCATGCAACATCCCCAAGCAGACGGGACAGGCCTCGTGGGTGTCCGTCGCCGAGAGTGAGTATCTCCCCAACCGGGGGCAGGTTCGGGAGCTGGGGCTCGGTGGCCTGCTGGTCCTTTTAGCAGTTTTCGCTTTTCGCTTCCCTTTCTCGGGCGCCATGGCTGAGAAAGTTGAGCTTGTTAGCTGTGCTAACGTTGTCCGAAGACGTCTCCTTCGTCGCATCGCTTTTGCTGGCTAGCCCGCTACTCGTTAGCGGGGTAGTGGTGTGATGCAGTTAGCGCCATCGAGCGAAGCCGTCTGTGAAGAGAGAAGAAAAAAACCTCGAGGTTAAATAAAAGATGATGGACTAGCTTTCACTAGCCCAGCCACACGCAGGAATTTTCTCTGTGCGCTCAGAGTAGGGAGCGAGCTCACCTCAGATAGAGCGATGTGGCAACAGAGAAGTCCCGCGAAGTTCAGGTATAAGTGAGGTGAAGGGCATAAAAGAGGACGAAGGATGGGCGCACGCATCTTTATACCAAGAGGGCGGGGCCTCTGTGGTGACGCTGACGTCCACCTGCCGTAAAGGCGTGAATGTATTACTTCAGGGAAATCACGCGGGGGCGCAATTCCCATAGTCATATGTTGCACCGGGTGGACTGACTGATAAGGGAACTACCATATTTTCCGGTGTATAGGTCGCACTTTTTTATGTTTTTTTTTCAAGGCATGCGACCTATACACGAGTGCGACCTATTTATGGAATTTTTCCATATTTTTAGACCAATTTTTGCCTCAGTTATGACCCTTTTTTCACTTTGGCAGAAAATGGTGCAGTACCACTTTCGGCCGCTAAGGGGCAGTGCAGTACCAGTTTTGGCCGCTAGGGACACTTCCAGAGGAGTACACCGACCGTTTCCAGCTCATGTGTCCGAAAAAAAGCTCCTCTGCTCGGACTGACTGTCGGCCTCCTGGTCTGGATGTAACTTCCTTTAGCTCTCTGTTTCTTAGCTGTTTGTTTGCAAGATAAGTCAAGAACCACTCTGCGGATTTTTCTGAAACTTACAAAATGTAATCATAGTGTGGACGTTTACAAGTGAGTACCTTTATTAGATGTTTGAGATAAAAATAAAAAATAAACTATCTTTTATTAGCATAGCTTTTGTTAGCTTGTGGTTGTATTTCTGTTTATGTTATAAATAGCTTAGAAACTAATCGGTTTATATTTTTTCTGCTTACAGATTGTAATTATAAGGCTTTAATGTACGTAACTATGGCTGGATGAATCATTTGACATAAAATTCGATTTTTTATTCGTGTCAGAGGCGGACTCGTCTCATGTTTAGCTTCTGTTTACTTCTGTTTACGTTATAAATAGCTTCGAAACCAATTGTGTATATTTATTTCTGCTTACAGAGTAATTATAAGGCTCCAATGTACTTAACTATGTCCTGGAGAAAACATATGACATAAAATTCGATTTTTTATTCGTGTTTTCAGAGACGGACTCGTCTCGTGTTTAGCTTCTGTTTACGTTATAAATAGGCTAGCTTTGAAACCAATCGTGTATATTTATTTCTGCTTACAGAGTAATTATAAGGCTCCAATGTACTTAACTATGTCCTGGAGAAATCATTTGACATAAAATTTGAGTTTTTATTCGAGTTTTCAGAGACGGACTCATCTCGTGTTTAGCTTCTGTTTACTTCTGTTTACGTTATAAATAGTTTCGAAACCAATCGTGTATATTTATTTCTGCTTACAGAGTAATTATAAGGCTCCAATATACTTAACTATGTCCTAGAGAAATCATTTGACATAAAATTCAATTTTTTTATTTGTGTTTTCAGAGACGGACTCGTCTCGTGTTTAGCTTCTGTTAGCTTCTGGCAGACATTAGCAGCAGAGCTAAACACTCGGTCCACATTTCCGGGTTGACTCAGCGGTGACGCGGCACGTCAGCGGTGGATGACGCGTTACGTCGGCGGTGACGTAGGTGCAACCTATACACCGGTGTGACCTATTTATGGATTTTTCCAATTTTTTGGCAATAATTGGACACTGCGACCTATACAACGATGCGACCTATAGTCCGAAAAATACAGTAGGCCCTATATATTTGTAATGCCATGTGACATCTGCCCCTTCTGGTCCAGGATCTTGCGTTGTGTATCAGAGAGGCCAGCGCTGTAAAGCTGTAACCTTTTCCTGCCTTGATTTAATACAATTGGTAAAACTTAATTCATGTTTCTTTGAGTTACTGTTATAGTGTGAGTTGTTACTTGAGGGAGGTCCAAGCCGGGGGCCGCTTCAGCTGGGGGCGGGTCTGGGGTCCGTGATTAGGCCTGAGGCCCACAGCAAGCAGCTGCAGGAGCTCGGGGGGCTGCAGCAGCACACGCTGCAACAATCCTTAATCAAAAAGTGAAATAATTTTAACTTTACTCGTAATTATCATTCACATGAAAAAAATCAATGAAAAAAATTCCTTGTCTTGTATTATTTTGAGTTTGAAACCTGTTAAATACCTACATTCCCCAAAAAAAATAGTTGACAGTTTGATTGGAGTTAGGCTTATTTAGATGCTTGAACATTTCTGTTTATTTTCTGCTCTAAGGTGACAGACCCAAGTGGTAACATTTCAGGCAATGAACCTTGTAGAGAAAGTTCTATAGTTTCTTTAAAAAATGCACCCATCTTTTTAATAGTTTGTTTTCCATTAAAACCTTTTTCAAATTGACACAATGAAAAAGAAAGCAAAAGATTTTATGTAATGTCTTCAGGCTTTGAAATTTGTATTTATTTATTTTAATAAAAAGCCTTAGATTGTTTTTATTCTGACTCGTATTTAGCTTCTTATTTCTTTTTTCTTTCAGCAGCAATACTCCAGCAGTGTATATATTCTCAGAAAGGAAGGGTGCATGATATTTCGTGGCTCACACAGTCTTGGAAACGGTAGTTACCCTCGTCAGAGTTGAGCATATGTTACAGGTGGTGCAAAGAGTTGGCAGGAAGAGTGTGTGAAATCTGCTGCGAAGCTGAGAGCAGAGGTGCCAAGGTGAAACCTGAGAGGGCCGCACTGCTGGTCTCTTCAGCTGAACACACAGAGTTAGACTGGTGGGGAACATCTGCACGCACTCTGGAGAAGGGAAAACGTTCAAGTATGAATGAGAAACAAACAAAGCAAATCCAACACTAGCAGGTGCAAACAATTTGAGACATTCATAACTGTAGTATGGCCAGAAAAAAATAAAAGGAAAAAGCGAATTCACTATTAGCTTTACTGTAATTCTTTCTATCAAGCTATAAATATTCTTCAGGCTGTGCATTCAGCTGGTGCTAGTGTGGACCAGACTTATGTGTGATGTGGTTGTATGGCAGCTGTATTTGGGTGTGTGTGGTTGCATGTGGTTGTGTGTAGGTTTTCATGTCTGTTTGATAAATGGTGGCCAGATATTGGGTTAAGAGGCTGGGCAGCACAGATGGACTTGTGCTTGTGCTCCGTCTTTGGGCACACGTAACACACAACCTTACAGATCACATTCTTAAATCCTGTGATAATCCAAGGAC
Source organism: Garcialebias charrua (assembly GCA_038048925.1). Taxonomy (NCBI): domain Eukaryota; kingdom Metazoa; phylum Chordata; class Actinopteri; order Cyprinodontiformes; family Rivulidae; genus Garcialebias; species Garcialebias charrua. Next base: position 39,881 of record JBBPBX010012313.1, on the reverse strand, counting down.
AACAAGGTTCTAAAACCAAACTAGCAGTCTGTCTTTGTGCCTA
>JBBPBX010012313.1:9159-39802 GCA_038048925.1 Garcialebias charrua | reverse complement strand
CCTGCACCCTCATCTTTTTTCTCCATTCGTTTTTATCCCTTTTCCCCCATGTGTCACCCTGAGTAAGAAACATTTACTGGAAGGGTCATTTTCTTCATCTTTTTACCTATTATGGCTAACTGTGGGGTGAGGTAGTGTGCATGTGTGTGAATGTGGGTGGCAAGGGGTGATGGAATTGTTTTATTTTTTATTTTTTAAGAGTAAGCTGAGGGGTGTCTTCTTTCTACCACATCCTCCTTCCTGATCCAGGAAAGCATACACAATTCCAGGACTCTAGCTCCCCCACCCAGACTGCCAGCCCCATCCTCAGCCAGGGACTTTCCAGAACGGTCCTGCCCAGAAAAAGAGAGCAGCAGTCAGCCACGGCCGGCCAGGCTGTGCCTTTTATGTGAATCACAGCACCATATAATGTAGAACAGTGGAGTGAGTTGAGTCAGGAGGCCGTGGAGTTAATTTTACTCTTTAATCCTGTTTATCAAAGAAGGTTCAACTTCAACCATGTGAGTCAACAAATAACAGTCACACAATGCACCACCTAGACTTCTTTAGGATCAAAAGTGTTGAGATACTTTTTGAAATCTCATAAAACTTGTTCAAAGCTCGGTTTTATTCAGCAGGTGCGAAGGCAGATTTGCAGCGTTGCATGCAGAAAACACATTTGGTATTCTTGATAAAGCCCTATCATAAACAACACAGTAAATCCTGATTAAATAATCGTGTGACTTTTAATGTCTGTTCACGCATCTGTTCACACAGCTGAAAAAAATCAAAGCAATATGATGGTCAAAATAAGCATGGGATGTTCAACTTTCACGTAAATGGTAAATGGAGCTTATTTATATAGCGCTTTTCAGCCCCCTATGAGGCGCTTTACAATACCAACCATCCACCCATTCATACACACATTCATACACCGGTAGCGACAGACTGCCGTGCAAGGCGCCATCCAGTCCTAACGGGAGCAACTCGGGGTTAAGTGCCTAGCCCAGGGACACAACGACACATGGTGTGGGGAACCGGGATTTGAACCTCCAACCTTCTGATCGGGGGACGACTGCCATTACCACTGCGCCACGGCCGCCACGTGTCCTTTAGTAAGGGGTTAAAGCTAAAATGGGGTTCATATAGAGTCACTAGACTGAGGAACAGCTTCTACCTGAGGCTATTAGACTCATGAATATCTAGCCTGGATAATCACTGTGAAAAAAAATCACATCATGTTGCTGCTGATCTGCTTCTTGTTACTGCTGATCTGCTTCTTGTTACTGCTGATCTGTTTCATGTTGCTGCTGATCTGTTTCATGTTGCTGCTGATCTGTTTCATGTTGCTGCTGATCTGTTTCATGTTGCTGCTGATCTGTTTCATGTTGCTGCTGATCTGTTTCATGTTGCTGCTGATCTGTTTCATGTTGCTGCTGATCTGTTTCATGTTGCTGCTGATCTGTTTCATGTTGCTGCTGATCTGTTTCATGTTGCTGCTGATCTGTTTCATGTTGCTGCTGATCTGTTTCATGTTGCTGCTGATCTGTTTCATGTTGCTGCTGATCTGTTTCATGTTGCTGCTGATCTGTTTCATGTTGCTGCTGATCTGTTTCATGTTGCTGCTGATCTGTTTCATGTTGCTGCTGATCTGTTTCATGTTACTGCTGATCTGTTTCATGTTGCTGTGTTCATTCGTGCTCACCTGCTCACACAGACTCATGTTCGTGCTGCTGTTCAACATATTGTTTTTATACTACTAGTGCTTAGTGTATTTTTTGTTAACGATTTTCTTAGTTTATATCTTAGATCTTATTACTGTTTTTCTTTTACATTTTATACTTTTGTTGGATATAACTAGGACCCTGTGTACATAATTTTGTTCCACCACATGTACCACATGTGGTGCGGATGACAAATGAACCTTAAATCCTTAAATATCAGCGTTGTTTTTGTTTGTCCAACTGTACACCAAACACATCATGTTGAGGTATTTCTGAATGGGTTACCCGTAACTGTACAAAAACATAAAATTAAAAAAAAAAAAATCAACGTTTACAGCAAAGAACGATGACCAGCGGTTTGTATTATTTAAAATTAAACACTTTGTAGGAACCAACAAGGCATAAAACACCATGTGATATATTTTAGCTGATGCCAAAAACAGCTACATGGGAAAGCACCTATTTCTTAAGAGAGCTGTGACTGAAATTAAGTTAGCCACAATGTAAACAAATGTCAAAACGACGACTGACCATTTCCTATTTTAACTCCTTGTCCACTCATCCTGGTGGTGCTAATTCTTCTTCTTACAACTCCCTTAAAACAAGCAAAATGCTGTTGTCTGGATATAACCCTGACAGCCCAAACAAAACCCACAGACCATGGGCTTCCCGCTCAAGAGCAGGTGAAAGACGGGGCCTGAATCTGGGGAAGTTGTGGAGGCAGCCTCCCCTGAAATTCCCTGACCCAACAAGGACACAGGGAGGCTTTGTTTTCAGAAGAAGCTGAGAACACTCAGCCTCTGGGCAGCAATAACACATCACTCTTATCTTGGCAAGTCTGACCAAAAAACACCTGACAATCACACAAATTAAATAAGCCTCCAAACTGCACTTGAACACAGAAACATAGAAGCTATGTTTCCATCCAATTTAAATTCGATTTTTGAGCGAATTTTAGAAAATTTCGCTAAAATGTAAATTAAAATTATGAGGATCAGAAGTGTTTCCATTAAACTGGCTTGAAGCGCATCTGCAATGCCACGCAAAGCGTCTCTACGTCAGACGTCAGCGTCATTACGTCACACGTCAGCGCCATACGTCAGACGTCAGCGTTACGCACTTCCACAGTAAACAGGAAGTAGCGTTTGAAAACAGACATCTCGGCAAAATGGAGAGAATATTTCAGGTATGTGTTGCTATCGGGCAAGTTGTATTTATTCTGTCATGCCAACTAGTTTTAGCGATGTTACATGTTGTCCGGAGCGGAAACAGCTGATCAGTCACGTGACGTGAATGTTCGCTGCGGCAGAACTGAGTCGGCTAATCTGTTTCCATCTGTCGTTTAGCCGACTCAGCTCTGAATCGACTCCCCAAAAACTACCTCAAGCGAGCGTATAAACTTTAGAGCGACTTAGAGGAAGTTAACTCGAATTATGCCGTTTCCATTTAGCTTTTCTGATGCGATGCTTCATAATGCGCACCTAGAAACCTTGATGGAAACACGCCTAGAGTGTCCCTTACAGAAGAAAGTGATCCGACCTCTCTGGTGTGACATTTAGTGCATGTCTTTGGACATAATGTTTAAGGGTCTGTGGGGAGATAACAGCCATGTGGGGAGAACTGTCCAGCACTTACTGTATGATTACAGCACTTCCAGTAGTGTGTGACAGGACAAAGAGGAGGTCAGCATGATAGCAGCATCCTGGAAGAATCCAACCAAAATACCACAACGAAGGACACGGTCTGCAGGCAACACACTCTTCCAAGATATGGGCTTAGACTGAGCTACTGTTAGGGATGAGCACAGACACATTCTCTAAAGCAACACCCCTCCACTCCCTTGCCACTGTCTCACACACACAGGAGTCACATTATACAATTGACTATGAAAGGACATCAGACTCATAACTCTGTTCCCTTGGGGCAGAAGAAACCCAGTCACTGTCAGCCGAAAAACAAAACAAAGAGATGGAAAATAGAGCAAAAATAAAGGCAGAAGAGGAGACAGCCTCTGTGTGATTAGAATAAACGGCTGAGAGATGAGGGGAGTCTGAGACGGAGGCTACTACCTCTCCTTTAATATAGCGGGGAAATCTTCCCCTTTTCTTGCATGACTGAGAGGTCAACAGGTTTGGGTGATTTTCTAATATCCAGCAGCCTAAGGTTATTGTGTTGCTGTGTTCTGTGCATGTGCTCATGTGTGCTTTGTGTGAGTTTGTGCCTTTGTTACGTTCGGACACAAAGTCTACAGCACCAGGTAGGAGCAAAGAGATATTGTAAGAGGGAGATGGTGAGAAAAATAGATTTGGGGTGGAGTGGGACTCATCAGGACTAAAATGATGCAGAGAAAGACAAAATACAACAGGGTCTGTTTAAATGCATGTCTGACCCTTCAGTGGTTGTAATAGCAATAAAAGCCAAACATTTAACTGGTAGGAGCACTAAGAAAAGTCCAAAGATTCAAACATAATGTCCTGATCTGCATATATATTTAAATGATTCTTGCAGTCGTGAAACATTTTAATTATTGCTGGGTGAACACGCCAACTTAACATTATACAGTACAGTTCCCTTCAGTTTATTTATATAGCACCAAGTCACAACAGAAGACATGTCAGGAGTCCCAACAGTTAGCTATAGCATCAACAATCATGTCTAGAATAATGTAAATCCAAAAACCAGCTCAAGCCTATCAGGGCATAGACACTGGACTTTCAAGGGTATCCTGTGGGGTCTGGAGCTGGGGTGTTGATGAGTTATGCTTTGTATGCTTTTGGTCACAGAGTAAGGGCCAGTTTACACGGCGCGTATTTTGAGTGTAACCGCTACTTTCTCTTTGCGACTTTGCTTATCGCCTACACGACGCTGCTGGCCCCCCTCGATGACACCGATACTTTTCTGACCCTGCTCTCAAGGTGGAACTTTTTCGCAGACCCCCCGTTGATAATGTAAACATCTCCCGTGGAGCTTTTGTTTGAACACATGCACGCAGCACGCACGCGCAGACAGCCGGCATTTTAACAATGGCGGTGGACTGGACAGTGGACACACGCACCACTTTCTGAACTATAGCTGATGGAATATATTTTGATTCTCATATTTAATTATTCTACACCTTACCTGCATCTGTGTTGGAAGAGAGCAGCTGCCTGGATCCAGTTGTCTGTTAACGAGGCAGTCGGACATTTCACGTGTCACGCTGCACTATAACATACTAAATGTGCTATATATTAACAGTTTAACAATAATAAACAGTATTTATGTTAGCGTGGGAGATATTTACATTTATCTGAGCTAAATGAAGCTATCTGGACTCGTTACGTCATGCCTAACATGCTGCATGTTGAAAATGAAGACACCAGGTTGATTTTTAATTTATTTATTTATTCAACACCACAAACTCATGTCACAAACACTGAGAATTAAATTGAACACTTTTAAAAACACGTTAACCGAACTTTAATGAACTGGACTCTGTTGTTTTCATCCTGGTGGAAACTGGACCCACATCCGAACCGCCGGTCCGCTTCGTGGAACAGCTTCGACCTCGCAGGAAAAAAATAAAAATAAAACCTCAGTTGGTTGTTCTGTGATCGAACTAAACACAAGGAAACATTATTAAGAACATTGTTTACCTTGTAGCGCTGCTGTAAATCAGCTGATTCTCACGGACTAAAGTCAGACATGTTGACTCGGTTCCGGTCCAGTCAGCAACTGGTGCGCAGATGAAGCGGTCCACTTGGTGTCAGATCTGTTGACTCTTATCCAAATTCCAGCTTTAACTTGTTGTTAACTTGTTGACAACAACTTGTAGTAGCTGAACTTTTAGCCAGAGAGGAAAACAGGCTGCCTCGTCTGCTCTGTTTACATCAGGCAGCAGTGGCACGCATGCGCAGTAGTGAAGGTTCCAAAGATCACAGCGCCATCTACAGGCCCAGCATGGTAACTACAGTAAATTCATGAGTACGGGGGGTGGAGGGGAGAGAGTCGTATCCACAGAATTCGCCCATGTCAACGCAAAACTTTCAACCTAATTAACATACCCAAAAGTTGCGTTTCCCCCACACAGTGTCCGTGTAAACAGGGCCTAAGTAGGGCCTTCTTGGATGAGATGTGTACTGACACATCATGTGCATATAGATTGAAATTAGGAGATTTTAGTTTCCAGGTCAAGATTTTAGACTTTCCGTCATTACTGTCTAAACATACACTTGAAGCCTTCCCAGGGGTGTCAAACTCATTTTCACCGAGGGCCACATCGGCATAATGGCTGTCCTTGAAGGGCCAGATGTAACTTATAAATGTAACTAAATGTAATCTAATGTAATGTAAAATAAATGTAACTACCGTACTCCTTAATGTTGAATAACTCATTTATTATAACTTATTCAACTGACAATTACAGTTGCATAGAAAACATCTGTTTGCTTGTTGCTCTAACATAAATCCTTTTAAATTTTGTCAGCTTATGAAAACCCACATAACTCCATTAATGAAGGATCAAACTGTCCAAGTTAATACCCTGATGCATGCTCAATAATCCAGGTAGAAAAATCTAAAAAAGCTAAGTCTGGTCCTCTGGACCTGATGGTCCAGAGGTGGTCCTCCATGATCATGTGAGCAGCTGGTTTCGGCTGTCATCAGCCAACTGGTTGATCCACTGTAGCCGTGTTTCCATCAAGGTTTCTAGCTGCGCAATTTGAAATAGCGCAGCAGAAAAGCTTAATGGAAACGGCAAATTGCGAGGTTACTTCCTGAATTACGCTAAAAAGTTTATACGCTCGCTTGAGGTGGTTTTTGGGATTTGAGTTGCGCTAAACGACAGATGGAAACACATTTTCCGACTCATTTCTGACGTAGCGAAAATTCACGTCACGTGACGTTCAGCTGTTTCCGCTCCGGACAACATGTAACATCGCTAAAACTAGTTGGCATGACAGAATAAATACAACTCGCCCGATAGCAACACGTACCTGAAATATTCTCTCGATTTTGACGAGATGTGTGGCCGGGTTCTGTTTTCAACCGCTACTTCCTGTTTACTGTAGACATGCGCAGTGCTGACGTCTGACGTAATGACGCTGACGTCTGACGTAATGACGCTGTGCGCGGCTTGGTAGAAGCGCTTCAAGCCAGTAGATGGAAACACTTCTGATCTGCATTAATTAGTATTTACATATTTGCAAGGTAGCTCAAAATACGAAATGAAAATGGATGGAAACACAGCTTGTGAGAGGGTGCTATTTATAAGACTGAGCTGAATACAGCATCTCAGACTGAGGAAGTCTTTCGGACGAAAGACTAAATGTTTCTACAGTTTTTTGCTTTGTTTTGTTTTGTTTTTTGAATGTCCAGAGGACCAGACTTAGCTTTTTTAGATGTCCAAGTTAATAAAGAAAAATAACATAAAACTGAGCTGCAAAGAACATGTATGACACATGTAGCATTTTACAAAAAAAGGCTACACACAGCCTTGCATCCAACTGATGGTTTGATGACAACAATTTGTGTGCATACACACCCTGCAAACATTAAATAATTACAACAGCAGCTACACATAAATAATATGTAATCAACTAAAAATACCAAAATAAAGGTTGACTCAGTTCACAACTATATTACTCAAGTTTTTTGGTTACCGGTAGTCTTTGATGAGGAGATGCTGCCTGGAACACACAAGTGGATTCTCTCTCTACGATTGATCATGTTCTGAAAATGATAAACACAAAACAAAATGCAAGCACAATCATTAAATTGCACACAGTTTAAATGTTCTTCTTCTTTGTTGAATTACATTTTATTATATTTTAATTGTTTAAAAAAAATGCTAACCTGACAAACAGGAAAGTGGACAAGATTGTCCTGTTTCACTTGTCACATCCATAAGTCCAATTCACGCTGGAAAGCCGTGATCGTGTCGGACATCTGCGTGATGACTTGTTTGCGTCTCTGCTCACAGACCTTCAGCATGCACTGCTTCAAAAACGCTCCATCTGAAAACGACTTGGAAGCGATTTCTTCAGCCACAATGAAGCTAGCTTTCACTGCAGCCTCGTTTTTGGCTGTGGGTTTCATGAACAAACTCTGCTGCGACCGCAGTTTGCCTTTTAATTCTTGGCAGAATGTGTTGCTTTTCTTGAAGGCTAGCTTTAGCGTACTTAGCTCCGTGTTTGGTTTCAAAACCGACACCGCCTCGTAACACAAAAGACATACCGGTCTTTCTCCTGGAAGCACAAACAAGTATTCGCCTTCCCATCTTTCTTGAAACTTCCGTCTGCATCAACTTTTCTCTTTCTGGACATTTTGGGATCATTATTTATATCTCAATTCCACTCGTTGGCATGAAGGTAGAAACACTGCTGCGGCTTCCGTAGTCGAAAGGCATTGTGGGCTACCGTAGTTGAAAGGCGTTGTGGGAAATGTAGTTTTTGGTCAAAACACGCTCGTATTTGTTTTTAGACACTCAAAACTTTTAAACTAAGCTCTCGCGGGCCACATAAAATGACATGGCGGGCCACATCTGGCCCGCGGGCCATGAGTTTGACACATGTGGTTTAGACAATACTTGCACAGCAGTTGAGCTACAATTGAATTGTGTATCTTGGAACAGTCAACAAAGTCCAAGTGTGTATGTACAGGTATTTTCATACATCCATGCTTTGGAATGCTTTAAATATTTTCCCACACCACCCCACCAAGTCCATAAATAAGGTTGGCTATATTGTACTTGTTTGGTTACTTACGTACAGTATTTGTACTTTGTTTAAACAAAAAGGTCTGGTTGAATTATAGCATCATTTAGGAAGTTCTGGTCAAGTACAATATTGTATTGTCATCATTGTATGTTCCCATACAATGGCAAAATTGGCTCTCTGCATTTAACCCATCTACCACCAGGTGGAGCAGTGGGCAGCTTTGAAAAACACCCGGGGAGCAACTGGGGATAAGGTGTCCTGATCAGAGACACCACGAGATGTGCAACAACTGGGGAACAAATCTGGGACCTTCAGGTCCCGAGTCGGCTGCCCTGCCCCTACACCATCTCGGCCTACTAAACTTTCAAGAAGCTTTTCTTCCAAAAACACCATGCTGAATGAACAACTGTGATATAACAACAGTTTTAGCAAACTCTGAACAATGGCACTACAGGTCTCTCTTGTAAACGAGTCCCCAAGGCTCAATGAGACTATCCTGTATAAATAAAGGTTGAATGAATGAAAAGAAATACTGCTAGCTTTCTGCTATCCATCCATCCATCCAACCATCAATCATCTTTCCCTGCTTCTTCCTTTTCAGGTCACGGGGGTCACAGGTGCCCATATCCAGCAGTTGTTGTGTGAGAGGCAGAAGACACCCTGGACAGGCTGCAAGTCCATCACATGATTTTAAAATACTTTGAAACTGTGCAGCAGGTATTTTCAATAAACTGGATAGCCTTTTGTCAAATAGGTTAATAGTTGTTTTTAGCTATAATATCATCTCACAAAGTTGAAAAAAGGTCTTGAATAAATCAACAGCTGGTTAAACCACAGTTCCTGGTTGCATGTTTTTGAAAGTACATGTTTATGTAATCGTGCAGGTTTAGTCAGTCCTGATGGGCGTAAAATGAATGCCCATATTATGAGGTCAACCCAGTACAGCATGGTTGAAATGTTACCACAACAAAACAAGCACAATCTCTCAGATCTCTGAAAAAGAAATGGTTTAACTACAGAGTGTGATTTAACAACTCATGTCTGCATGAGTGCATGTGTGTATCTGTTTGCCCTTAATGCACGTTTGTGGGACAGATACACAAACAGTGGGCAGCCATGTGTTCACATTATGAGCAAAATGAGAAACACATGGGGGGTGGGGGTGCTCTGCAAAAAAAACAAGAGAAAAATATCACTAAGATATGAGTGAGTTAGGAGGAGAAACAAGCTCTTAGTTAGAAAATGACCGCAAACTGAAAACATTACCCACAACCCCAGAGAGAATCCAATTTCTCACACTTGCTTCAGACACGACCTCTGTGAAAAACACAAAAGCTCGGTGTCACAAACTTTACCCAAATCAGATGTAGCATGATGGAGTACAAATATTATCACACAGATGAGTAACCTTTAAAAATAAGGGGATAATGTGGTAATTCAACAGATCTGACCTAAAACAGATGTTTTGGTGAAATCATCATTACCTCCGAAACACTTTTCAGGTGCCATCTGAGATTTGTAGCTTTTTATTATTATGATTTTGGTCATACAAGTCAAATGACACAATATACTGTATAAATAATTGATAAGAACAATTGATCTTTTATTGTTTCACAGGATTTTTTTGGGGGGGTTACCAAATAAAATGCACTCAGCCGCATCAGTGTATTAAAAACAAGCATGGCAGGCTGTACATTGTATCTGTTTAACTGTTTTAATTATTGCCAGCCTGTCGTTGACATACCCATGGGTAAAGTCGAATGTTTTTTCAAATTGTGGTAGATGTTTTGTCTTGGCACCAAAAAGTAAAGTTTGTTTATGGAAACTGCCACCATGGAGGGAAATTTTGAAGTGGTGTAATGTGTTTTTACCCACATGTAGATGTAAACACCCCCATCACTACACACACATACACACTGCTTTTCTACTTTTTCCTGAACTTTTTGTTGTATTTTACACACACACTTGTGCACACACAAACGTGGACACACTCACACCATATCAGCAGTGTTTATGACCCAGTTTTGCAACACAAGTGCCACAGTGATATGTTGACTTGGAAAGGCTCCACAAATAAGAATACCAAAAGCAGCACTTGACTAAATTCACACCACTAGCTTATGATATCTTGTGTCCTAACATCACACAAATATAAAGAGGGTTACAGAAACAGTAATGTTGTTTTGGGACAATGTAAGTCAAATCAAGATGTGCTGGCCACTGCTCAGTAAAGCGCAGATGTGATGGCTTTCAGCCCCCGTCACATGGAACTGATATTAAGCCCGTCACAAACTGTAAACGCCAACTCAGCCGGACGATGTAACATCTACCTGTTGACTCACGCTGATGATATCATCATGACTATTCTTGTCACTGTGCTCAAAGAGCGAGGTAGGGGACAAGAAAGGGGAAAGAAAAGAAGAAGAAAAAAAACAGAACCGTAAGTGAGAAGGAGCATGCAGAGGTGCTGGGAATCAGATGACCATTAGGTCATCGCCTGCAGGTCCATGGGGATGGGGCACACAGCCGGGTCAGCAGATCTTACACCTGCATGACTGCTGAGTGCTGAGTCGGACTGACGACTCCATCATGGCGCCTGGGAATTAAATTCACTGGCTCGAAAAACTGAAGCAAGAGCAACATCAAAGACTAAAAAAAGAGGCAAAGCGAGATGTGAGGAGGCCACTGAGGAGTGTGTGGTGTGTATTATGTGGCACTCAGTGAGCCTGCATGAACAGAGTGTGCATCTGCTTATGAGTAAGCTTGTACAGTACGCTATGAAATAGAGAAAGAAGAGAGTACGCTTGCGTGAGCGTGTTTTCTGAAGATTATAACCAGAACTATGTTTTGCTGAGTCAGATCTATCTGTCCATTTCCTCAGCAAGGCCTGTAAGTATTACTGATGTGGTCGCAGCAAGCTGGTACGAACCAAAACCAAGCCAAACCATACTGAATGAGAGCTGACAAAACAACACACAGCTCACCAGCTGCCAGCTCACACCAGCATGCATGACTCTGTTGGTCCAATCAAAGCTCCCACTTAGGGGAAGACAGCAGCTTTCCAGGCAGAGCCACAACCCAGTCCATGAAGCAATAATCTGCACCTGGATGAACATACTGGGGTCAATAGGACTTCATGGTTGCACTCAGAGCTGAATACAGGCAACCAGACAGGGAGTCGACAAATGAACAAATCTGTGTTCACACACTTTGTCTTGTCCAGTCATACATTAGAAATGGTATTTTGAATAACAATGGATGAGTCCAACACTGATCATGTAAACATATGAGTAAAATGTGAGTGGACTCTTAATTGCACATGGCTGTCCCTGATAAATCATACTCCAGTGTTCCAACCTTTCATCAAACTCCATCCATCCATCCATCTTCTTCCGCTTATCCGGGGTCGGGTCGCGGGGGTAGCAGCCTAAGTAGGGAGGCCCAGACTTCCCTCTCCCCAGCCACTTGGAGCAGCTCCTCCGGGGGAATCCCAAGGCGTTCCCAGGCCAGCCGAGAAACATAGTCCCTCCAGCGCGTCCTGGGTCTTCCTCTGGGTCTCCTCCCGGTGGGACATGCCCGGAACACCTCACCAGGGAGGCGTCCAGGAGGCATCCTAACCAGATGCCCGAGCCACCTCAACTGGCTCCTCTCGATGTGGAGAAGCAGCGGCTCTACTCCGAGTCCCTCCCGGATGACTGAGCTTCTCACCCTATCTCTAAGGGAGAGTCCAGACACCCTGCGGAGAAAACTCATTTCAGCCGCTTGTATCCGAGATCTTGTTCTTTCGGTCATAACCCAAAGCTCATGACCATAGATGAGGGTGGGAACGTAGATCGATCGGTAAATTGAGAGCTTTGCCTTTTGACTCAGCTCTCTCTTCACCACGACAGACCGGTACAGCGCCCGCTTCACTGCGGACGCTGCACCTATCCGCCTATCGATCTCACGCTCCAGTTTTCCCTCATTCGTGAACAAGATCCCGAGATACTTAAACTCCTCCACTTGGGGCAGGACCTCCTCCCCGACCCGGAGAGGGCATGCTACCCTTTTCCGGCTCAAGACCATGGCCTCGGATTTGGAGGAACTGATCCTCATCCCGGCCGCATCACACTCGGCTGCAAACCGCTCCAGTGAAAGTTGTAAATCACGAACTGATGAAGCCAGTAGGACCACATCATCTGCAAAAAACAGAGAAGCGATTCTAAGGTCACCAAAACGGATCCTCTCAACACCTTGGCTGCGCCTAGAAATTCTGTCCATAAAAGTTATGAACAGAATCGGTGACAAAGGGCAACCTTGGCGGAGTCCAACTCTCACCGGAAACGAGCCTGACTTACTGCCGGCAATGCGGACCAAGCTCTGACACCGGTCGTACAGGGACCTAACAGCCCTTATCAAAGGGCCTGGTACCCCATACTCCCGGAGTACCCCCCACAGAACCCCCCGAGGGACGCGGTCGAATGCCTTCTCCAAGTCCACAAAGCACATGTAAACTGGTTGGGCAAACTCCCACGCACCCTCCAGGACCCTGCTGAGGGTGTAGAGCTGGTCCAGTGTTCCACGACCAGGACGAAAACCACACTGCTCCTCCTGAATCCGAGGTTCGACTATCCGACGGACCCTCCTCTCCAGAACCCCTGAATAGACCTTACCAGGGAGGCTTAAGAGTGTGATCCCCCTATAGTTGGAACACACCCTACGGTCCCCCTTTTTGAATAGGGGAACCACCACCCCAGTCTGCCAATCCAAGGGAACTGCCCCCGATGTCCACGCGATATTGCAGAGTCGCGTAAGCCAACACAACCCTACAACATCCAGAGCCCTAAGGAACTCCGGGCGAATCTCATCCACCCCCGGAGCCTTGCCACCGCGGAGCTTTTTAACCACCTCGGCGACCTCAGCACCAGAGATCGGAGAACCCGACCCAAAGTCCCCAGGCTCTGCTTCCTCAGTGGAAGACGTGCCAGTAGGATTGAGGAGGTCTTCGAAGTATTCCGCCCACCGACTCACAACATCCCGAGTTGAGGTCAGTAGCACGCCACCTCCACCATAAATGGTGTTGGTCTCGTACCTCTTTCCCCCCCTGAGACGCCGGATGGTGGACCAGAATCGCCTCGAAGCCGTACGGAAGTCATTCTCCATGGCCTCTCCGAACTCCTCCCACGCCCGAGTTTTTGCCTCAGCAACCACCCGAGCCGCATGCCGCTTGGACTGCCGGTACCTATCAGCTGCTTCCGGGGTCCCACAAGCCAAAAAGGCCCAATAGGACTCCTTCTTCAGCCTGACAGCATCCCTCACTGCCGGTGTCCACCACCGGGTTCGAGGGTTGCCACCACGACAGGCACCAACAACCTTGCGGCCACAGCTCCGATAAGCTGCCTCGACAATAGAGGCGCGGAACACGGCCCACTCGGACTCCATGTCCCCCGCCTCCCTTGGAACGTGTTCAAAGCTCTCCCGGAGGTGGGAGTTAAAGCTCCGTCTTACGGGAGACTCTGCCAGACGTTCCCAGCAGACCCTCACAATACGTTTGGGTCTGCCAGGTCTGACCGGCATCCTCCCCCACCATCGGAGCCAACTCACCACCAGGTAGTGGTCAGTTGACAGCTCCGCCCCTCTCCTCACCCGAGTGTCCAAGACATGCGGCCGCAGATCAGATGAGACGACAACAAAGTCGATCATCGAACTGCGACCTAGGGTGTCCTGGTGCCAAGAGCACATATGGACACCCTTATGCTTAAACATGGTGTTCGTTATGGACAATCCATGACGAGCACAGAAGTCCAATAACAGAACACCACTCTGGTTCAGATCAGGGGGGCCGTTCCTCCCAACCACACCCCTCCAGGTCTCACTGTCATTGCCCACGTGAGCGTTGAAGTCCCCCAGTAGAACAAGGGAGTCCCCAGGAGGCGCACTCTCCAATACCCCCTCCAAGGACTCCAAAAAGGGTGGGTAGTCTGAGCTGCCGTTTGGTGCATAGGCACAAACAACAGTCAGAGCCCGTCCCCCCACACGTAGGCGAAGGGAGGCTACCCTCTCGTTCACCGGGGTGAACCCCAACGTACAGGCACCAAGATGGGGGGCAACCAGTATGCCCACTCCTGCTCGGCGCCTCTCACCAGGGGCAACTCCAGAGTGGAAGAGTGTCCAACCCCTCTCAAGGAAACTGGTTCCAGAGCCAGAGCCATGCGTTGAGGTGAGTCCGACTATTTCTAGTCGGAACCTCTCAACCTCACACACTAGCTCAGGCTCCTTCCCCACCAGAGAGGTGACATTCCATGTCCCAATGGCCAGCTTCTGTAGCCGAGGATCAGACCGCCAGGGTCCCCGCCCTCGGCCACCACCCATCTCACATTGCACCCGACCCCTTTGGCCCCTCCCACAGGTGGTGAGCCCATGGGAAGGGGGACCCACGTCTCCTCTTCGGGCTGTGCCCGGCCGGGCTCCATTTCATCAAACTGATGATCCAAATTTGTTTTTGAATTTGGAAAGAAATGCATTCAATTTTGTCCTCAGAAGCAAAGAAGCATTCATGTTTCTAATTTCTACCTCATGAGTTTCAACCAGCTGGTGTCTTTAAACTACACCCACACATATTTGTCTTGTCCAAACACTTAACCCCCACTTTGAATCATGCAAAAAATAAGTGCACACAAACCATGCATGCACAGAACAAAGGATGAACTCCTGGAACTTATGTATTTTATTGTATGTTTAATATTTTTTTTTTGGTATTTCAATCAGCTGCTTGTCGTGCTCATGCATATATCAGCACATACTCCCACACTTCAACTGTTGGCACACTGCCGCAGCTTCTTCTGACTTTGCATATTTTGCCCGTGGTCAAAAAGCCACAACCCAACATAAAATTGTATCTACCTGCCAGTTTCCACATGCAACCACAAGAGCTCAACAGTAACAAAATGCAACAGAGAGACGAAGACAGAGGAGGAGTTTGTGTTCACCTGTGTGCATTTGCCTGGATTCATACATGTAAATGTACAAAGCAAAACTGTCCATGTGCACATTATGTACGATTACACAAACTGATAACAAAACACACAATCTTAATTTGAAATGTTGTTTTTAACTCAAAAGCTGTTTTCTGGGATAATGTGGGTGAGATGAGTCCCAAACACAATAGGAGTTTTTTTTAAATCTGACAAAAAAACAAGAGAAAAAGCACAAATATTTATTTAACACTGGTCTCTCAGTCCACATCATACGCTGTTGCATCCTGTCACAAGCCCCCTTTTTTTATCCTTTTCCTTGTTCATGAATAAATCCCTGCAACTCTCATCCCTGTTGTCCCAATCGTCTCCTCTCCCCCTTTAATATTCTCTAATTGCCTCTCGTCCCCTCTAGCTGGCCCCTCGTTCTCGCAGGTCTCTGAAGATCGCTGAAACTCCTCGTGGACACGATCAGAGTGCTTGTCTCAAATCTGCCAAGGGTCCCTAATGCATCAAGGCCAGTGGGCCACGGTTCCTTGATGACAGATTCCCTGCAGAACATCAGACACCTCTAAACAAAGTAAATTAATCCTGGTGGAACTGGAAGGATGAACTGAGACACTTAAGAATTAACTTTTTATTCAACTATATTGTGATCCATTTCCCAAAGATTATTCTGCTGCCATGTAAAAAAAAAGAAAAAAAGTGTGTGTGTGGGGGGGTACAACTACCATACAAATCAGCCTCCTACAGGAAGTTTGAAAGGAGGTTCAGACACTGGCTGTGTCTCAATTCAGGGGCTGCGTCCTCATGAGGACCCAGCCTAGCTGGGCCGAGTAGGCCACGCACTCACAAGACCGGGTGGGCTGAGCGAAACTGCTGAAATGGGACGGTCTAGCCTTCAGGTTTGCCGGCCTTGAAGTGGGTGGGGCGTTCTCTTGAAGTGGGTGGGAAGTTCTTGTGTGCGCGCTTTGTGTTTGTGGAAAGAGAAGGGATGCCGCTAAAATATATTAGTTAGCTGAATACATGTATATATATTAGTGTTTCTGAGTTTACTGTTTGTTAAAGGACAACACACCGTGACAGTAACAATTCACCATATTGGAGAATTACTGTAGTATTTTATGAATTTTATTTTCATTTTTGCATTTGGGCCAGGCGAGGGTTAAAAAAAAAAAAAAAAAAAAACCCACTCCCGAATGAATCCGGAAACCTGGCCGAAAAGTCCCGAAGGGTCATGCCTTTCGTTACATTGATCTCCACCCAGAAAGCAAGGCAGAAGGTAGGAGTGAGTTTCCATGGAGGTTTATGAGAGTGAGAGTAAAACTGCATATTTCCTGGTGCATTTTTGTGTACAACTGGACCAGTGGTCTGCTTTTATTTATTATTTATTTTATAGACCTTTTTAATAAGATATAACACCGCTGCGACTGTTGCTGGCTGCTCTCCTCTCCTCTGCCCAGAGAGGAGCGAGCCGCGCGGCTTCTCCCTGGCTCCCCGTTCCGCTGCGGGTCAGCTTTGAAGTTCGTGCTGGGGCTCGGTTCTGTCCAGCCTTGTTGCTGGAGCACGGGGAAGCACAGAGAGCACGGGGAAGCCCGCGCGCGATGGTACATCCAGACCGACAGAGCTCCGCGCTGCGGCTGCCTTTCTACTCCCGACCTGTCTGGTCAGGGGAGAGAATAAAAAGGCGATGCGGAAATGAATGAATTTGTCGCGATCAAGCGAATTAAACTAGTATGTCTACGTGGATGCTGCTCAGAATATGACAGACATCAGTGAGCAACCGCTTCTCTTTTTTTTTTCCTCTCTTAGAGCAGCGGTCATGGAAGTTGATGAAGGCTTATTAAAACTCCGCCTGTAACTCCAAGGCGGAATCTTTAGTGATGTGAATGCCCATATTTGGAGAGGGGCAGATCTTCCCGGAGCTTCTGCTAAAATCTGCTATAAATCATGAAATAACACATTTTGCATTATTTCTCTACAATATAAATAAACGCTCCTGTATTATTTTTAAATAAACTAATAAATATTAATGGCGATGCAATTTGAAAACATGGTGGGTCATGGACTTTAAGAACTGATTATAAATCAGCTTATAAGGGGCGATCTGTTAAAACCCAGAGTGGACCTATGAAAACCAAGTTGTCCAGTTAATGGTTAATGGTTAATCAACCTGTGGTTTGTGCAGAGATACTTTTCTCGAAGCTGGTTCGAATCTCACACGGTACGGTTAAAACTTACGTTACGTTTGTCTTTTATTGGATAAAAAAATGAGGACTGAGATTAAAAGGAAGGAGTTTGTGAAACTCCTTCTTTTTTTTTATCCAATAAAAGACAAACGTAAAATAAGTTTTAACCGTACCGAGTGAGATTCGAACCAGCTTCGAGAAAAGCATCTCTGCACCAATCGCAAGTTGATTAACCAACTGAGCTACTGGACAACTTGCATTTCATAGGTCCACTCTGGGTTTTAAAAGATTGCCCCTCAGAAAATCCTTGCTACGCACGTGTAAAATAATCTGATTTGTAATCAGTTCTTCAAAAACAGTAAACTCAGAAACACTAATATACTGTATATTCAGCTAACACATTTTTTTAGTCATTTCTGTAGTAAAATTTTAATGAGATATATTCGAGCTGAGGTTGTTTGAGATGACTAAATAAAGGTTGAATGAATATTCGCGCTGAGGTTGTTGTTAAAACGAGCTGATGACTCAACAACACGCAGCAGCCCCGACCCTGCACGCAGAAAGTCCCACCCCCCCCGCGAAATCTCTGCTGGCGCTATGAATTCTGGGATAGCCTCCGTCTTGAAGGTTCCACGGATGCATCCTTCGATTTCGGCAGGAAGTAGGCCGCATTCCTCGGCCGCATGAGGAGGAGTCTTCGAATTGGGACAGTCCTCCGCGCGGGGCAATGACGTATGCGGCCGGGCCGACAAATGCGCACTCATGAGGACCCAGCCCATGAATTGAGACACAGCCTCAATCTTTTTTCTAACTTCAGATCCAGGAGGAGCAGTTTGGCTTTTGTTTCGGTCACAGAACAGTGGATCTTAAGGAGTTGCTGAAAGGGTCATAGGAGTTTGGTTCCCTTATCAGTCAGTCACTCTGTGCAACATATTGCTATGGGAAATTGCGCCCCTGCGCGATTACCTAAAGGAATACACTCATACCTTTATGGCCGGGGCGTCAGCATCACGCCAGAGACCCCGCCCTCTGGGTATTTAAGACGCGGACACCGAAACTACTTTCTCTTATTGCCCTTCACCTCGCTAAACCTGAACTTCTCTTTGCGGGACTTCTCTGTTGTTTCATCGCTCGACCAGAGGTGAGCTCGCTCCCTACACAGAGCGTACAGAGAATTCTTCCTACGTACTGCTGGGCTGGCGAAAGCTAGTCCGGCACATTTTTCCTTAACCCCAAAGTTTTTTCTTCTCCTCTCTCCGCAGACTGCTTCGCTTGACGGCACTAACTGCGTACATCGCTACCTCTGCTAAAATTTGTAGCAGGCTAGCCAGCGAAAGTGACGCGACGGAGGAGACGTCTCGAAAAAGAATTTTGGAAAGACTTGCTTGTCTTCTCTCGGACATGGCTCCAGAGAAAGGAAAGCGAAAGCCAAGATTTCCGAAAAAGGCTAGCAGGACGGCGAGCCCAACCTCGCGTGCCTGCCGCAGCGGTTGTGGCTTTTCCCTCTCGGCAACGGACACCCACGAGGCCTGTCCTATCTGCCTGGGGATGTTGCACGCAAAAATGGTGCTGGATACGCCCGACTCATGCCCACACTGCAGCCAGATGCTGGAGGCGGTGAGGAGGCACCGGGCGAACTTCGTTGCCAAAGCCATGGGCGCTGCTGCGGCGCCAACAGACCCGGACACTACTGAGCCTCTCACTCCCACGTCGAAGCTCGAGAGCATGGCTCTGGAGGACAGCACCCGAGTCGAATGGGGCGACAGCCCAGATGTGCTGGCTCCCATCGGGGACTTGACAGTCGACTTCAACACTCGAGGCATGATGAACGAGGACGAAATCTCGATATCAGCCTCAGGCGAATTCTCTGCGGATGATGCCGACATTGAGTACGACAAGCAAGGGGGAGACCTCTCTCTCACCCCAGCACTTACAGTATGCTCCCGGAGACTGACTTTTCGATCCCCGCTCTGTTCGACTTGTGCCGCAGAGCAACGGACGCGCTACAAATCCTGTGGTCCGAACCTCCACCCCGTCAACAAGTCACGAGGTTGGCAGGAAATTATTTTTAATTAATAATAATAATTAATTCAATTTATAACGCACTTTTCATTACTGAAAATCTCAAAGTGCTACACATATATTGAATGCTACACACATTCATAAACCGGTGGCGGCAGACTACCATGCAAGGTGCTTTCCAGTCCTACCGGGAGCAACTCAGGGTTAAGTGTCTTGCCCAAGGACACAACGACACATGGAGCGGGTCCCGGGAGTCGAACCGCCAACTTTCCGATCGGGAGACGACTGCCATTACCACTACACAAAGAAGCAGTCCACCACGAGGCAAAGAATGCCCATCTTCCGAGATTTTCGCTTGGAGCTGACTCACACCTGGCCTGAGCCCAGGGCTCCCATGCTACTGCCGCTCTCGCAGTTCCTCGACGTGGATAGGATGGAAGCAGCGGGAATAGCCAATGTGCCACAAATGGAGGACACGTTGGCATGTCATTTGGCTCCCAGGTCATCTGGGAAGAAACAGACATTGCCCAGCAAAGCATGTCGAGCCTCGGCTTCTCTGCTTGAGAAATGCTACAGGGCTCAGGGCCTCACGGCGCACGCAATGAACGTGTCCGCCATGATGCAAGCGTACCTGGCTGAAAAACTGCAGGAGCTCCAGGTAACGACAGACAGGCAGGCTGCCACCGATGTGCTGGAGGAAACCCGGAGGGCAACAGACTTTGTGCTCTGCATGATGGGGACAGCAGCCATTGCACAAGGCAGAGGTATGGCTGAGGTGGTCATCGCACAACGCCATCTGTGGATGACCCTAACTGACCTCCCGGAGGGACAAAGAATTCCTTTTCTCCACCACTCGATAGAGCCGACAGGATTGTTTGGAAAGGCTCTGGATCGAATTCAGACCAGGCTGGACCAGAGGCGCAAACAGGCGGAGGCTCTCCGGGAAGGCATCCCCAGGAGAGCTTTTGCCCCCCCCCCCCAGGGAATCAGCTGGGAGCAGACTCGCGCAGCCTCGACACCGCTCAGACTCACGTGTCCCACCGCAAAAGCAGACGGCATACAAGGGCGAGCACCGACAGAGACCACCACCGGACCCACCACGGGCTGAACATGCCTGGAATAAAAACAGATTTGTTCCCCGCCAGGCGGTCCGACAGAGGACCTCCTCGGCAAATCGAGACACAAGACAGAAACATACCTGATGAAACTGGCCTTCTGCTCAACTTTACAGGTTCGCCCGTCCACGAGGTACGGGATCTAACCTTCACATGTCCAGACTTTATTTGGAGAACTATACAAAAAGCTGATGACTTTGTTTTATGCATGAAGCATGACTGTTCTGCTGTGAGTGACGTAAAGTCAAATATGTCGTTGCACAAAAGCACAAATAAAGCTTAAAAAACAGCTCCTCTCTGTTTCTTGACTCAAAAAAAAATAAACACACAGTCACATCAACAACACGGCTCCCCTCTGTTTTTCCAGCCGATATAAAGGGCGGGGGCCATCATCCCCCCCTCCCTCGCGGCTCACGGGATGATAGCCCAATCAATAAGCTCCAGCAGGCGGCCTTAGGACTGTCTGCAACAGACAGAGCCAGAGGCGTCTGCAAACAGGCCCGTCAGTCCTCATAGGGACAGGTGAGGGGGGTCACGTGTTCCAACCCTCGCCCCGTTGTAAACCACGGGGTCGACAATACACAAATTAAACATACCTGTGACACGTCTGAGCGCCAGGGGAGCGTGCCGACAGAACCTGGTAACCATGACAACGTACCTTCCTGGCCACCAGCTCCTATTCAACGGAGTCCAGCAGTGAGTGACGGGGGGGGGGTCACGACAGAGGCCCACAGGCCCGAACCAGTCTCACACGTTCACGAAAAGAAACGGTGATGACGCTTCAGTGTTTGTGAACATTCAATGCAAAGCAAGAATGGCACCAGGGCTAAGTCAGACTCCTTTTCTCTTTAATCAAAGGGGACTGGACTTTGTGTCACTAGCCAAACTTAAAGCTGCTCAACAGAAAGGGTTGTCTCGAACAGTTTCACATCCTTATGCTGAAACTGTCCCTTTAACCTTCATGAGCGACACACCTTGCTCAGGCAATGATCCTGCAGAGTGTGACCGTGCTCGCTGCACTGAATCGGTTCTGATCTTAAACGACATGCCCCCACCAGGTGAAACACAGCTCCCTGGAAGTTCATCAGGCTCCAGGGCACTGATGAGGCCGGAGGCCAGTGAACCGGACCCAACCATGATACGGGCTGGGATCAGGAGGTCTGCTCGTATACAAAACGTGCACTCCCTCCGGACCGTGACTCTCCATAAAAAGACGAAAAGCAGACTTTCTGTTCCGCTTTTGTCCAACGGAGACAGCGGGTTGCTCCTGCCTCCCAACACTCTCGGTGCGGGTGGTATGGTAACACATCTGCAGGAGGGCCCCCTCCCCAATTTGGTTGGCCCTCAAGGATCCACAGGGACCGGGGCCTTTGAGGGCGAGCTTGCTTTGCCACCTGCTCCTCTCCAGGGACCTGCTACGTCACCAGAAGGGACAGCCTCTCTGCTTGTGTCCAGAACTGTGACAAATTTCAGCTTGGTTGCTGAGAGGGACAAACTGGTGGCCTCAGGCCTGCCCGAGAACGTGGTAAATACCATTCAAAACGCCCGAGCTACGTCAACACAGTCTCTCTACGCCCGGAAATGGCGTATTTTTGAAGCTTGGTGCATGGAAAGAAATATTATTTCTTATTCCTGTGACTTGGTCCAGCTTCTCACTTTTCTTCAGGATCTGCTAGAGAAAGGTTGTTCATGCTCAACCATTAAGGTGTTTTTATCAGCAATTTCAGTTTGTCATGAGGACTGGGAGAGCAGGACGCCTGGCACGCACCCGCTCATGATAAAATTCATGAAAGGCGTACTAAGGAAGAGACCCCCCAGCAGGATTTTGACCCCTAGATGGGATCTCAGTCTGGTTTTGGGGGCTCTCTGTGATCCCCCATTTGAACCAATAAGCGACATTAAGATAGATTTATTATCTTATAAGACTGCTCTACTCCTGGATCTTTGCTCGGCGAAACGTGTGGGTGACCTCCATGCTTTGTCCGTGTACCCAATGTGTACCAGGTTTTCCCCTGATGGGTCAAAGGTCACCCTAAGGCCTAATCCTGCGTATATTCCTAAGGTCTTGACTCTGAAACCCAGAAGTCTGGACTTTGATCTTTCTTCATTTCCTCCTGCTCCTGTCCTCACTCAGGAACAGAAAAAGCTGAGGGCACTCTGCAATCCGTGTATGGTTCGTTCTTTGGTTATTCCGTTTCAAAATAAAAACCAAATAACCAAACAAGCTTTGGTTATTCCGTTTTTTCGTTTTAAAACGAAATTACAAAAACGTTTTTTAAACGTTTTTTTTTGTTGTTATTTTGTTTTTAAAACGAAATTAGAAAAACGGAATAATAAAAAAAGGGTACGTTTTGTTTTGTTTGTTTGTTTAACTGCAATGGTTAAACCAAAGACGAGCTTTTATTTTAACGTTATTGGACGGGACCTTAAACCGGAACCGGAAATGGAATATCTGAATGTAAAATAGATACGTTGTTGTCTTATTTAGAGGGAATCAACGCATTTAATTGAGAGCTGATGATCTAACCGTCAACCAGATTTATTTAATATTCCAAATAAGTAATTAAATCATTACATTTGATAAACTTCCATGTATGTTTAACAATAGTTGACTGTAGGCTAATGCTAACGCTTCTCGCTGAGGTCTGTTTACTCATGGATTAATAGCCCAGATTAGGGCTTTTTAATCTTATGTTTTGAATCATTGGCATCAAGTGTTGTAGCCTGGCCCTCGCCTTCCTGCACAGCTCCGCTCAATTCTCATTTCCCTTCACTGCACAGTCTGGGACTTTACCCGCCCACAAGGATTTGTCCAGTAGATTTTTGTTCGGACCAATCAGAGAACAGAAGGGGCGGAGTTTTGGACCCTAACCCACGCCCCCACCTGTCCCAGCGCGCAGAGCCCTATAAAAGGCTCTGCCAGCGCTCAGTCAGCGAGCAGCGGCATGTTCTCATTCAAAAGATGCAAAGCGATGCAGATATGTGACACAAATTTATTAATTTCCCCTTCTTAATCCCTTATCTGGAGTTTTCTTTTGGTTTTTTCCCCCAAAAGTTAAGTAATCGCTCCTTCTCCTCCACCCTCCTGCTGAGTAAAATGAGAGAGACAGCAGGCTCAATTCGTTGCTGTAAAATGAACACGGAAATGCCTCAGGTTGTCACGAGAAATAAACTCGGGTTTTAGTTGCTGAGCGAGTCCCATCAGATTTTCTGGTGTTTTGGTGAGCTGGACCAGCGATCCATGGTTTGATTTTATTGTATTAAAACGTTTTATAACATATGATATAAACACAGAATTTGCGCAGCAAGAGAAACGCTGCAGAGGGGGCGGAGCAGTTGTCAGTCAAGTTCAGCTGCTGAACTTCAGCAGAGGGGGGTGGCTGAGGGGAGGGAGCAGAATGGTTTCCCTGTTCAAATTATCCAATGGTTTTGTTCCTAATCAGAGGCCAACGCCTCCAGCAAGAAACGGTTTTCAATGGGAAAATTCCAGACCCTTGTGTGAAGCGAAGTGAAGCACAGGGTATGGTTTCAACCAGGCTACAAGTGTTGTGGAATTTGGAATAACACGTAGGGCGAATACGACATCAGAAATTTTACATTTGAAGTAATTAAAAAACAAGTGAGTTACTGTTATGGGCAAACCACACGGTTTTATAACAAATAAATTTATTATTTACCATTTAGATACTTTTTTTCTCTCTCTTTCAGGTGCGTGCAGACCTTGTTTTATTGACAGCTGATGACAACAGAGGTGTTTTGCCTCACTGATGAAGGTGCTTTTGACACTTTTGAACTAAGAGGCACTAGCCAAGAGGTAACTAGTAACTAACACCGTGGGCAGCACGGTGGCACAACTGGTAGAGCTGCTGCCTCTCAGCAAGCAGGTCCTTGGTTCAAATCCCGGCCCGGGGCCTTTCTGGGTGGAGTTTGCATGTTCTCTCTGTGCATGCGTGGGTTTTCTCTGGGTGCTCCGGTTTCCTCCCACAGTCCAAAAACATGCAAATTAGGCTGATTGGTAACTCTAAAATTGACCCTGGGTGTGAGAGAGACAGGTCCCTCTTGTAAATGAGTCCCCGTGGCTCAACGAGGCTAACCTGTATAAATAATGGTTGAATGAATGAAAAAACTACATTTTAATTAAAACAGAAACTGGAGATTACATTATTTTTCAATGCTGAAAACTGAGTTTGACTTGAATGTTTGTGTTTTATTTTAAAAAGGTACCGCTTTCTGGAAGCAGCATGCAAGAAATAATATACAGTACAGTATGCTGTTGTGCTTTAAAATTATCACATGAATCCTGTATAGACAGGATCCTACCACTGTGTAATATAGCAATTAGTCCTCACCACAGGTTTAAGAATAGACTAAATTAGCTGTTTTCTCATGTTGATTGTTCAAGCACCCCTAAATATAAGACAAACGTTGTTCTGTCGTCAGATGTCTTCTTGTAGTGAATTTCATTTCACTTTTTTTTCTAGGCCGAGGAATACCCAATCAGCTGCCAAAATTGCAGAAAGCCTGTTACCCTTTACAACTGATGCACATCACCTTTTGGATCTTCACTACGAACAGTCAACCTTTGGTGTGGACCCATTTCATAATTAAGAAGACAGAAGCTTGGCAGAGGTGGAGTTTGGGACTGCTTATGCAGATTTGTCTATAATTTTTTGACAGAGTTGTCAATAATGACTACAGTATTTTCAATGAAGCACTCTTCTGTCTGCTCCATGTGACAGAGACATGTATGAAATGTTTAAGAAGATGTGAAAATGTAATAAATTATTCACATGTTCAAAATAAGTGGTGATTGTGAATTAATCCAAAATGATCATTTACAGTACAGTACAGTATATATATTTAAAAAAGAGAGACAAATTCAGTTTCGGTGCAAAACAATCTTTTATTGTAAAATGTCTGTATAAAAAAACTTTTGAACATTATAAATGTAAGACAATTTTTTCTCAATGTCATAAAACAATATTGTGATGAAAAATAAATAAAGCAAAAATAAAGAAAACTTGTTTAGGTGTTGTCATGATCTACAGGTGTAGGAAGTTGGTTAGAACACAACTGAGTGTATGTGGTATTCAAAATCCTCCCCATGACACTTTGGACAGTAAGTATGGCTGTCCTGCCACTGCTGCACAGGTCTTTCAGGATTTTTGAGATATTCTGCAGACCCTGTGATGCAAGAACAACCTCCTCAATTTGGTCCAATACATTTAGCAGTCCAGTGTCTTCTTGTCAACTGAAAACATAAAACATACTGTTTCAGTCTAGCAAAACAGTCAAACAACTGAAACATTTCATGACTTCAGCTTAAACAATGACCTTTCTCTCTTTCTTTTAGTCCCTCTTAGCCTTTGGAGTTGTCCTTCTGGCACAGCATATGTTTTTCTTGCGTGCCGCTTCCAGAAAGCAGTACCTTTTTAAAATAAAACACAAACATTCAAGTCAAACTAGGGCTGGACAATATGGCCAAAATTTTTATCACGATATATTTCTTAATTTCGGTCGATAACGATATAATTCGATATCGATATAAACAATATAAAAGCCTAAAAAGAAACTATAAACTATACAAATAAATTAATGTTCACCTTTTATTTGTATCCAAAAAAAAAATCAAATGGAAATCACCGTCAAATAAACATAAAATTCTCAACCCAATAATTTTTAGTCAGGTCATCTGGACAGTTTCTTTTTTATAGAAACGTTTCACCCTCCATCCAGTTTCTATAAAAAACAAACTGTCCAGATGACCTGACCGAGAATTGTTGGATTTGGTACCTGGATTATTGAGCATGAACTTTTCTTGCCATAAATTTCTCAAATGTGTCAATATTAATAGTTTTAACTTTAAACAACTTTAAAATTTACAGCATTGAAATTCATAGTTAATTAAATAAAACTTTTGGGTGTTGTTATTTATAAGAAGCTGACATAGAAATCTCATGTAAATTACGAATAAAAACAACAAAATCAATTGCATTACTGTACAAAGTAAAATAGTTTTCGAATGACAAAGTTTTGAATATATTGTATAATGTAATGATTGTTCCATATTTAATCTATTGTAATGAAGTTTGAGAAAAGCATGCAAAACTATTACAAACCACGTTTTTATTTTACAAAAAAGAGCTATAAGAATTATTATTAGGAAGTGCTATGGTCACCCAACAAATATATTATTTAATCAATTTGAAATTATTAAAATGTTATAATTTGGTTGAACATAGTATTTTACAAGTCATGTATAAAACTCATAAAAATATTACCCCCAAATATTCAATTACAATTTGTTTAAAAAAAGAGTCAAAAAATGTTTGTAAAACCTTCATTTAGAACTAGTGTGAAGGAGCCGTGTTGTAAATCGGGAAACAGAATTGTGGAGTTGACTTGATTGATATCATCATAAACATTTATAAAACTATTTATATGTTTTAAAAGATGATTAAAGTTGTTGGGAACTAACGTATAATGCAGGTGAAGGATACCTGGTTTTTTCCCTCTTAGTTCAAAAGTGTCAAAAGCCCCTCCATCAAGCAAAACACCTCTGTTGTCATCAGCTGTCAATAAAACAGGGTCTGCACGCATCTAAAAGAGAGAGAAAAAAAAGAGTATCTAAATGGTACCGTAAATAATAAATTTGTTTGTTATAAAACCGTGTGGTTTGCCCATAACACACTTATTTTTTAATTACTTCAAATGTAAAATTTCTGATGTCGTATTCGCCCTACTGTTATTCCAAATTCCACAACACTTGATGCCAATGATTCCAAACATAAACATAAGATTAAAAAACTAATCTATGCGTAAATAGACCTCAGCGAGAAGCGTTGGCATTAGCATTAGCCTACAGTCAATTATTGTTAAACATACACGGAAGTTTATCAAATGTAATGATTTAATTACTTACTTGGAATATTAAATAAATCTGGTTGACGGTTAGATCATCAGCTCTCAATTAAATGCGTTGATTCCCTCTAAATAAGACAACAACGTATCTATTTTACATTCAGATATTCCATTTCCGGTTCCGGTTTAAGGTCCCGTCCAATAACGTCAAAATAAAAGCTCGTCTTTGGTTTAACCGTTGCAGTTAAACAAACAAACAAAACAAAACGTACCCTTTTTTTATTTTTTGCAATTTCCGTTTTTCTAATTTCGTTTTAAAAACAAAATAACGAAAAAAACCGTTTAAAAACCGTTTTTGTGATTTTGTTTTAAAACGAAAAAAACGGAATAACCAAAGCTTGTTTGGTTATTTGGTTTTTATTTTGAAACGGAATAACCAAAGAACGAACCATACACGGATTCTCTGCCCTGTGAGGGTTTTAAGTGCTTACATGGAGAAAATAGCTGATTAGAGGAAAACAAACTAACTGTTTGTGTGTTTTGCGGCCCCAGTACTGGTAGGGCTCTGTCAAAGCAACACCTCTCACACTGGGTGACTGAGGCCATAAAAAGGGCGTACAGTAGCAAAGGTCAACAGGTGCCCTCTGGAGTACGTGCTCACTCTACTCAGGGCCTCGCCACCTCGTGGTCATTGTTCAAGGGTGTACCAGTTGCAGACATCTGTGCGGCTGCGAACTGGAGCTCAACGAATACGTTTGCAAAACATTACAGTTTGGACGTTACTGCGTGTGATGTCACTCAGGCTGTCCTCTCTAACACACAGTAGAGATCGGCCGTGAGATGCCTAATGAATAAAGGCAGACGTTCACACTAACATGCATTTTACTGAGCATTTCAAGGGCGTGAATGAATTACGTTCCCATAGCAATATGTTGCACCGAGTGACTGACTGATAAGGGAACTGAAAGTTATGCACCATAACTCATGTTCCCTGAAGGAAGGGAACGAGGTGCAACATAGTTCGCCCTTTTCAATGCTGAAAGCTCGGTGAAGTGCATTTTGGAGAAAGTAGGATGGGCGTCCGCGTCTTAAATACCCAGAGGGCGGGGTCTCTGGCGTGACGCTGACGCCCCGGCCATAAAGGCGTGAGTGTATTCCTTCAGGTAATCGTGCGGGGGCGCAATTTCCTAGCAATATGTTGCACCTTGTTCCCTTCCTTCAGGGAACATGAGTTATGGTGCATAACTTTCAGTTTTCGAGACCACATGTGCTTTGTGTACCTGGACAAATCTTATGACTCTTTCCCTACCTTGAGGGCATTTGAAGACGATAGTGTAGAAAAATGTGGTATGTTTCACTTTTTGGCAAGTTCTACGTCTACACTCACATCACAAAGTCAAGCTGGTTCCAAGTGAGGGTAGGACTTTACCAGGGCTGCTGCTTTTTCCAAACCTGTTTGTGGCATTTGTGGACAAGATCTCAGGGCATTATTGTGTCTGAGTCAGGAACCTAGAGGGTGCATCTTTGTTTATTGCAGATGATGCGGTTCTTCAAGCCACAACCCTCAGCACACACTGAAACAGTTTGCAGTGTGCAGCAGCTGGGATGAAGTCAGCTCCTCTAGAGTTGGGTTTGTGGAAATCAGTTTGATCTGTGTTGTTACAGTTGTGTTGTCTATCTGTGATTTGACAATCACAGAGATGGAAGTGTTTCAGTTGAAGTCCATAGTTTTGTCAACCACTCAGTCCTGTCAGCTTTTCAGCAGTTCCCACACACAGCATCCCACTTTTTGCCCAGGAGAGATTAGCGTTCACACTGTAAATTTTGGATTGCAAAAGCTAATGTTAGGGTCCAGCAGCTTATGCTCCTAACTTAACCGTGGCCACACTGGTTCCTGAGCAGCTTATGGAACAGCCACATTAACTACCCCCACTTCAAATTTTTTGCCAATCATACATTAGATGACCCAACCCCAGCAGAGAAAAAAAATGCTCAGACCTTGTATTGAAAACATGCTCTCAGAGCTCCTGGGACAACAAAATTGCATTATTTTTGGTCTAGCAACTGCATTAGAGATAGCAAATTACTTCAGTTCTCATGGAGTACAAATCCAGCTCCAGTCTGATGCCATGGATCTCAACCAGAAAATAATAGAATGCTCTCAATGAGTTAAGGGAGGTCTCTGTTTCCATCCATCCATCCATCTATTATATTTTACCCACTTCCTCCTTTTCGGATCACAGGGTCACTGGTGCCCATGTCCAGCAGTCACTGTGCAAGAGGCGGGGGACACCCTGGGCAGGTCTCCGGTCCATTACAGGGTCACACATAAACAAACGAGACAAACAACCATTCACTCTCTCACTCACACCTAGGTAAATGGTAAATGAACTGCACTTACAGTATATAGCACTTTTCTATCTTATCCAGATACTCAAAAGCACTTTACACTACAATCTGTGTCCTCAATTACCCATTCATACAGCACTCTACTAGATTTCTACAAAGCTAATTGAACAAATTATTCTAAAGAGAATAATCAATGCTTTGAGATCACATTCATACACCAATGGAACACACATCAGAGGCAATGAGGGGTTTAGTGTCTTGCCCAGGGACACTTCGGCATGTTACTGCTGGTGGATTTGAACCCCCAACTCTTGCACTGGAGGACAAATGCTCTAACCACTCAGCCATAGCCACCCTAGGGACAATTAAGTTACCAATCAGTCCAACATGCATGTTTTTGGTCTGTGGGAGGAAGCCAGAGTACTGTACTGTACCTGGATTAAACCCACACATGCACAGAGAGAACATGCAAACTCCACCCAGAAAGGCCCCCTTGCCAGGATTCGATTCAGCAACCTTCTCACTGAGAGGCAACAGCTCTACCAACCACGCCACCATGCCACCCAGTCTCTGCCTCAAGCAGAGGAATTTAAGTATTACTGGTAATTAACTACAGGTAGTCCCCGACTTACGACAGTCTCGAGTTACAATGTTTCATGGTTACGAATCCCCTCCCATTGAAAAGCATTGTTCGAGTTATGTGGTTTATGCACCTTTACACCAGAAAATACTGAAACAAAACTTACTGAAATGAAA
>JBBPBX010012312.1:41803-54278 GCA_038048925.1 Garcialebias charrua | reverse complement strand
AAATTGACCCTAGGTGTGAGTGTGAGAGTGGATGGTTGTTTGGTGTGAGTGAGACAGGTCCCTCTTGTAAATGAGTCCCCGTGACTCAACGAGGCTAGCCTGTATAAATAAAGGTTGAATGAAAATACTTTGCTAGAACTCGTACTTTTGTTTCCCAATACCACTTACCTGCCTCTGGTAAGTTAATAATTACTATAATACTTGATTAAATCAAAACAGATGCAGGAAATAACTGTAAATAGTTTCATACTGGTTTGTTTTCTGTTTTTCAGTAGGACTTTTAGTTTTCGCATGCTGAAGGATATGTCCGTCTCTATTTCTCTCTGCTAGTCTGCCTGTCAGGGAGTGAAAGACAAAGGTGTTACCATGGTGGCACTATTAAACCACTGGCAGCAGTTTTAACATTTCTTTTAATATGGTTCATTATTTACCTCAACAATTTGTCAGTTTAGGTTATTACAAAATAAAAGCTCCAAATTATTATTGGGCTTTATAAAAGAAAGTTGATGAAACTGTTCTTTTTAAGGTGGTAGAGGTTATGGCACCAATCAAAACTTTATATTTTTTAAGCTTGTACTTTTGCTTTGTTTTGTTTGATTCTTGACCCAACAGAACTTTGCGTGAAGCCTTAACTCTTTGTTGGCTGTCCAGAGTATAACCTACAGGTTGCTCAACCCCCTTCTAGTCATTTTTATCCACAAGACAAACATTTTCAGTACAAGTTCTGTTAAGAACTGAATAAAACAAAACACTGCACACCACTCTCTCAAACTAAAATGAATTAGACACAGTGGGGTGTAAGCTAATGAACATGTTAAGTTATTTAATAGTAAAAAAGACTCTGAAGTAGGAAAAGAACCAATCAGGACAGACAAAAACATGTCCAACAGGCATCTTCTCACAATTTTGCCATTTAAATGTAAAGGCTAACTGCACATCAACGTTGTACTGATCATTGTTTACGTTGCTGTATAAATGATAAATGTACACGTTTTTATATGACATGATTTTGTTTTAGTGGACTACCATTTAACAACAACTTGGAGAACCAAAACCAAATTTAGATTTTTACTGACGTATCTAAGGAAAATATATATATATATATATATTTTATACAGCATATTTTCTTTGTCAGTAGCCATTTTGCCCGAAAGATATACTTTTTGTTATCCAAGTTCATGCTCAATAATCCAGATAGAAAATCCAACAAAGTTCAGTCAGGTCATCTGGACGGTTTCCTTCTTTCTTTCTTTTTTTGAGACGTTTCAGCCTTCATTCAAAGCACTTCATCAGTCCAAGGAGCCCCAACAAACTGAGTCCCGCACGCGGCAAACCCCCGTAGTGGAGCAGCCTGTTTGCTGGTGATAAGATGGTTTCTTGGACCCGTCCTTTCCCCCGTCGACTCCTCTGGGGCAGCCGTAGTGGTTCAAAACATCAAAGTTCATGCTCAATAATGCAAGTAGAAAATCCATCCAAGTCCAGTCAGGTCATCAGGATGGTTTCTTTTTTTCTTTCTCGTTTGTTTTTTGAGACAATTCATCCTTCATCCAAAGGACTTCATCTTGTTTGTTTTTTGAGACGATTCATCCTTCATCCAAAGGACTTCATCTCGTTTGTTTTTTGAGACGATTCATCCTTCATCCAAAGGACTTCATCTCGTTTGTTTTTTGAGACAATTCATCCTTCATCCAAAGGACTTCATCTCGTTTGTTTTTTGAGACAATTCATCCTTCATCCAAAGGACTTCATCTCGTTTGTTTTTTGAGACAATTCATCCTTCATCCAAAGGACTTCATCTTGTTTGTTTTTTGAGACGATTCATCCTTCATCCAAAGGACTTCATCTCGTTTGTTTTTTGAGACAATTCATCCTTCATCCAAAGGACTTCATCTCGTTTGTTTTTTGAGACAATTCATCCTTCATCCAAAGGACTTCATCTCGTTTGTTTTTTGAGACAATTCATCCTTCATCCAAAGGACTTCATCTTGTTTGTTTTTTGAGACGATTCATCCTTCATCCAAAGGACTTCATCTCGTTTGTTTTTTGAGACAATTCATCCTTCATCCAAAGGACTTCATCTCGTTTGTTTTTTGAGACAATTCATCCTTCATCCAAAGGACTTCATCTCGTTTGTTTTTTGAGACAATTCATCCTTCATCCAAAGGACTTCATCTCGTTTGTTTTTTGAGACAATTCATCCTTCATCCAAAGGACTTCATCTCGTTTGTTTTTTGAGACAATTCATCCTTCATCCAAAGGACTTCATCTTGTTTGTTTTTTGAGACGATTCATCCTTCATCCAAAGGACTTCATCTCGTTTGTTTTTTGAGACAATTCATCCTTCATCCAAAGGACTTCATCTCGTTTGTTTTTTGAGACAATTCATCCTTCATCCAAAGGACTTCATCTCGTTTGTTTTTTGAGACAATTCATCCTTCATCCAAAGGACTTCATCTCGTTTGTTTTTTGAGACAATTCATCCTTCATCCAAAGGACTTCATCTCGTTTGTTTTTTGAGACAATTCATCCTTCATCCAAAGGACTTCATCTTGTTTGTTTTTTGAGACGATTCATCCTTCATCCAAAGGACTTCATCTCGTTTGTTTTTTGAGACAATTCATCCTTCA
The DNA here is from genome assembly GCA_038048925.1 of Garcialebias charrua. Taxonomy (NCBI): domain Eukaryota; kingdom Metazoa; phylum Chordata; class Actinopteri; order Cyprinodontiformes; family Rivulidae; genus Garcialebias; species Garcialebias charrua. The sequence continues at coordinate 51,651 of JBBPBX010012312.1, read as the reverse complement.
TCCAAAGGACTTCATCTTGTTTGTTTTTTGAGACGATTCATCCTTCATCCAAAGGACTTCATCTCGTTTGTTTTTTGAGACGATTCATCCTTCATCCAAAGGACTTCATCTCGTTTGTTTTTTGAGACAATTCATCCTTCATCCAAAGGACTTCATCTTGTTTGTTTTTTGAGACGATTCATCCTTCATCCAAAGGACTTCATCTCGTTTGTTTTTTGAGACAATTCATCCTTCATCCAAAGGACTTCATCTCGTTTGTTTTTTGAGACAATTCATCCTTCATCCAAAGGACTTCATCTCGTTTGTTTTTTGAGACAATTCATCCTTCATCCAAAGGACTTCATCTTGTTTGTTTTTTGAGACGATTCATCCTTCATCCAAAGGACTTCATCTCGTTTGTTTTTTGAGACAATTCATCCTTCATCCAAAGGACTTCATCTCGTTTGTTTTTTGAGACAATTCATCCTTCATCCAAAGGACTTCATCTCGTTTGTTTTTTGAGACAATTCATCCTTCATCCAAAGGACTTCATCTCGTTTGTTTTTTGAGACAATTCATCCTTCATCCAAAGGACTTCATCTCGTTTGTTTTTTGAGACAATTCATCCTTCATCCAAAGGACTTCATCTCGTTTGTTTTTTGAGACAATTCATCCTTCATCCAAAGGACTTCATCTTGTTTGTTTTTTGAGACGATTCATCCTTCATCCAAAGGACTTCATCTCGTTTGTTTTTTGAGACAATTCATCCTTCATCCAAAGGACTTCATCTCGTTTGTTTTTTGAGACAATTCATCCTTCATCCAAAGGACTTCATCTCGTTTGTTTTTTGAGACAATTCATCCTTCATCCAAAGGACTTCATCTCGTTTGTTTTTTGAGACAATTCATCCTTCATCCAAAGGACTTCATCTTGTTTGTTTTTTGAGACGATTCATCCTTCATCCAAAGGACTTCATCTCGTTTGTTTTTTGAGACGATTCATCCTTCATCCAAAGGACTTCATCTCGTTTGTTTTTTGTGATGATATCCTTCATTCAAAGGACTTCATCTTGTTTGTTTTTTGAGACGATTCATCCTTCATCCAAAGGACTTCATCTCGTTTGTTTTTTGTGATGATATCCTTCATTCAAAGGACTTCATCTGTCCGAGGAAGCCAAGGGAGAGGCCGGGCCCCAGCAAACAGCAAACTGATTGGTCCACCATGTGAGTTTGCTGCTAGTAGGACTCGATTTGTTGTGGCTCCTTGGACTGATGAAGTCCTTTGGATGAAAGACGAAAACATCCAGATGACCAAACTGAATTTTGTTGGATGTACTTTTTTAGTTATAGATGAGGGATTTAGAGGGGGTCTGCGATGGATTTGAGTGTGTGGGGTGTGCCCCACCCCAAACAAAGACTGTTAGAGCGAGGCACCAGCTCACCCGTGACCCAAAACGTATAAAATATGAATGAATGGATGAATTTAGAAGGTTGTATAGATCATTTTAATGCTAAATTAAAAGTAAGGGATGCTTGAAAAGAAAACAGAGCAGATAGCAGGATCCAGAAACAAATCTTTTGTTCAGAAAAACGCTGGCCAAGTTTTCACATCCGAGCAATCTTTGTACTGTTTTCAGTAGCTGTGAAACTCAGCTCTGGCTCTCAGGAATCAATGAAAGATGCAAACGAGTACAATCGACTGAGCACACAGAAGACGCCAAATTGCTTCTTGAGAGCTGAATTGTATTCAGGTGTGTTTTGTTTAACCAGTCAGACTTTGACAAACCTATTATGCTTGCATTCTTTAGAATAGCTCCCATCGCACAGTCGCTCGCTCTCTTTTTCCTGGCAGCGCTGCATCTTTTGTGCCTCACGGGTTTCTTTATCTCCCTGCAGCCGATCTGCCACACATCACCATGTTTGACAGAATGTGGATGAGGTCCCTGAGGGAGGAATAAGGTCACTGTTGGGAGTTCTTCTGCTGACGGGTGGGCTTTTTTTTTCTTTTCCCCAACCCGATCAATAACCTGTAATATTTAGTGGCAAATCGAGTTTAAGGAAAAAAGCTGCAGAGGTGTAAGGATGGAGTGGGACTCGGAGCTCATGTTGGGGTGATGCAGTAGTAGACACATGCTGACATTTCAGCTGAAAGCAGGCGATAAGATGCTGCCTCACATCCAGCTCTACGAGCAGAAGTAAAGGCATTCAGACATGGTTTGGGGTCACGGCCAACTCTTCGTTTCGTTTTCGTGAGCCCCACAGAGGGTCTCTGAAAGATGTTTAGTGTGTGAGTGGCTTGGCTAATGACACACTGCCATCTAGTCTTATAGCGGGGGAGAAATCTGCATCCTAATGGCGTTTGTTCCCTTGTACACACTGATTTATCGTCTGGCTCAGCCCTCATAATGGAATAGAAAATGGAGTCTAGTGAAGCTGTGACGAAGAAAAAGAAGTTTAAATAGAATTAATTAGTCGCAGCTCCTGTATAACAACACATTCATCAAATGCAGCCTTAATTACGTTCCGGGACGAAGGGGTCAAGACTCTAAAGCGCTGCTGGATTTCAGGAGTCGTCCTTAAATTAACACTAAAAGCACCAACATCACATTCATCCTGTGGCACTCCTGAATAAAACTGTTTCACTGCTTTTCCAGGAAGCTAAAGGAAAGACATGTCCGGATTATTAGCCAGCTTCAAATCATTCATTTTACAGCTGTACGGCAAAATGCTCGACTCTCTTGGCTGATGTTCCTTGAGGCAGGAGCACAAGTGTTTCCTGTCGATCACGGCTGTGTAAAGATGCTGATCTGTGGCAGTGACGGAGCTGAACGGCTCATTCCCCCGTTTTCACAACACAACCTCTAGGTGAGACCAGAAAGCGGCAAGTCAGCTAAAACAGAGCCCAGAAACAGTCTCACACACCCAAACATGTGTCTGGTAAAGAAGTCATTGAAAAAATACAGCACCATAGACACACATAAAAAAAAAAAGGAAAACGTTCATTTAAAACTAAAGAGAATTAGAAGATATTCTGAAGAATGCCTGAAATTTCAACATAAAACAACTTTGTTCTCTACAGCCCGGTAGTTGACACTTTTATTTTGTAGTACGGTAATCTAGGCTCACAGAATGCAGGTGTTTGGATATAGACTGTATAAGCAAAGTAAAGAGAACCATTACGGCTCATTCCAACAAAGTTCAGTCAGGTCATCTGGATAGTTTTGGTATTTTTGTTGAGGTGTTTCATCTTTCATCCAAAGGACTTCATCAGTCCGAGTAGCCACAACAAACTCGGGGAGAGACGGGCCACAGAAACCATCTTCTCACCATCAAACTGGTTGGCCCACTATGTGTGTGCTGCTTGTGGGACTCCAGTTTGTTTGTGGCTCCTCTGACTGATGAAGTCCTTTGGATAAAGGATGAAACATCTTAAAGATACGGTCCAGATGACCTGACTAAACTACGTTCGATTTTTTTTACCCGGATTATTGATCATGAACTTTGATATTATGGCTCATTATGGTCACCATGGTAGCCACACACTGGTATCTGTCACTCCCTGACAGCGCTGGTAATAAGACAAACTTACAGAGATATTAAAAAGTTCAAGTCGTACTAAAGAAATTGCTGAAGCGTAAGAGGCAGAAGCATCTTGCAAGTTTTCGTGTGTTTCATGAAGGAGGTATGATTAGTTAAAAAGAGCCTTTAGGTCCAGTTTTAAGACAAAGTTCTGAGTTCAGATCCAATGAGGCAGAAGCATCTTGCAAGTTTTCGTGTGTTTCATGAAGGAGGTATGATTAGTTAAAAAGAGCCTTTAGGTCCAGTTTTAAGACAAAGTTCTGAGTTCAGATCCAATGAGAGTCAAGGAGAGCTTGGATGTGTGCACTCGGCATTCTGGGAGGTGGTTTGTGAGACAATTCTAAATCCTGAAACAGTGAGAGAGACTGAGCAAAAAAAAAGATTAATACAGTATACAGGTAGTCCTCGGGTTACGATGGTCTCGAGTTACAACGTTTCGCGGTTACGACACGCATCTCCCATAAAAAAAAAAAAAATAATAATTTTGAAAAATTTATTTTGAAAAGCAGAGTTACGCAGTTTCCGGTTTTACGTTTTAACGTAGCGGCGGACATTACTCTCTACATTACTCTCTAAAAAAGCTAAGTCTGGTCCTCTGGACATTCAAAAAACAAAACAAAACTTGTTGGAGCGGCAGAAACAGGCAGCAGCTGTGGAAAAGTAGCTGTTTTATGGACGGCGGTTTTACGACGTAAACGCAATAGAGAATACGGAGGAGGGACGGAGGAGGCTTCACCACAGCATCCCAGTAAGAAATTAACTCTTTTTTCCCTTCATTATGGCTCCCAAATGTATGTGTGTTTTGATAATTATGTAGGGTACTGTGTTAGGATAGGCTAAGTACTTGGGAATACAGTACTGTACGTATATGGTGCAGTATGTACGTAGGTGCAGTATGTACGTATGTTCCGAATTACGTCAAAATTCGGTTTACAGCGGAGCGTAGGAACGGATCTCCGTCGTAAGTTGAGGATTACCTGTACTTACAATTAAATGTATAAACTATAGAAGATGTGTGAAGTGTGTTTGCAAGATTATGGGGAAATTTTGGACAACTCAAAAACTGGTAAAAAAAACATTTTATTATAAAATCTCCCAGATTCACATCAGTTAAAATGTGATTGTGTAAAAATGGTTTGAGATTTATAAAATACTACCATCCAACTCGGGCTGGGCTCACCGGTTTCACTAAAATCTCAGAGTGAATCTGGAAAATCTTTTTTTTTTTTGCTGATTTAGTTTACACCACTACTAAAAGTCCATAAAACTTAAACTGTGCCAGGGTAAAACCAGTAAATAGTCACTTGCAGGTTTTTATTTTATCTACACGATATGTGGTTACTAAATGTTTTATCACAGGCATTTTGACACGGATGCAACATTAGGCAAACAATAAGCATCATTGCTTGTTGGCGCAATTCCTGTAATCAAGGACTCATTTTTAACAGCAGATCTTTTCAACAACTGGAGCCCAAACATCGACAGCGTCTGAAGCGTCGACTCTCAAACACAACCAGGAAAAGCAGATGCCACCAAAGCAAACGGTGAAGTGCAGCGTTCAGTGAACGATCGGACCTGCAGGACGTTCTCCAGGTGACTTGTGTTGCTGCTCCTCGGCTGGGGGGCATGGATGAGCACAGCTCTATCAATCTGCTGTTTTACATCCCGATCGATCCTACGGCACAAATCTTTGCAGTCTTCTTAGGTCACATCCAAGTACAGGGGGTCCCCGACTTACGAGCGCTCTTACTTACAAGGTTCCGGACTTACGAGCTCACTAACGAGCAGTAAATTTGTAACGAACATACAAAAAATACAGCACTGGTATGTGTTTTTAGATCAAAGTGTGTTAGCTAACCGTTTGTAAACAAGTTTCTGAGCATGTTTATAAACTAGTATGAACGTTTGTGTTGAAAAACGAGTGTTCGTAGTAGCACTAGCATAAATTTTCCGACTTACAACCGAAAATCCGGACTTACAAGCAACACGTGTTTCGGGTTCCGACATACGAGATTTCGGCTTGCGAGATAGTCGTAGTAACGGAACTCGCTCATAAGTCGGGGACCCCCTGTATGTGAGCTGATGGTTTAAATTTAATTTATAATAATGAGCATAAAATAACATTAGAGTGAAATAAACTGACAAACTCTGTTACTGTGCTGCCACATGTCGTGAGATTATAATTTAGCACCAGGGAGGTCTAACATGCACAATCAGATGCTGAGTGAGAAATATCCAACTCAGTGACGTGCAGTCAGGGGAGTGTCATCATGACAAGTAAAATACTAACAATGATAAGAGAATATAAATTTGACCACTTTACTGTTGTATAAAACTGTTTTCTGAATTATTTCAACACTTCAATGGTCAAAACCGCAGACTTTATGCATTGCCTGTTCAAACAATGCAGGTGAGGCAGTGTAGTGCCCTGGTTCACCTCTGGGGTTGCTGTTATACAATATATGAAGTAGGCGGTTGGAGCATGCCCATTGCTGTCTCTCTTTAAATCACCAATATACATGTTTGATTACACGTGTGCTACACATGCTGATATTCTACAGTCTGTATAATATATTGGATGAATGTGCGTAACATATTTCTTCTTTCTAATCGGTCATAAATGTACGGTTAAAATACACAGGGTGAGGCAGAAAGTACCGTGCCTCACTGATAGGGGGAAGTGCTGCCCCATGGGGACAATGAAACATCGCTGTGCGTTCTTCTGTTACGCAGAAGGGCTGGGGTGGAGGATCATATCTCAAAAATAAAGGATTTTTCTAAATTCATCATCATTTTTCCACACTTAATCTATTGTACTGATGTTTGGGGGAAAGCATGTAAAACAATCACAAAGCCTATTTTTGTTTTACAGAAAAGAGCTGTAAGAATTATCACTAGAAAGTAATACTGTCACCCATCAAGTACATTATTTTATCAACTAAAGTTATTGAAGTACCATGATTTGGTAGATCATAATATTTTATCAATTATGTATAGGGCTCAGAATAACACATTACCTTTAAATATCCAAATACATTTTGTTAAAAGTCAAAGTTGTTATAATCTAAAGGGGACAGAGATATTTGCAAAACCAAAATACAGAACTAGTTTGAAGGGACGTTCTACCTCAATCCAGGGAATTGGATTATGGAATGGTTTGGAGAATGAAGTTAAAAATGCCAAGTCAGTGTGTACATTTAAGAAAATTATCAAAACTAAATTGTAAAAAAAAAACATATGAAGTAGCGTAATGTGTATTGTATTAGAGTTAAAAAATTAGAAAGAGTTATTCATTTTGTACTGTTTCTTGTAGATTACAGTAATAATAATAATAATGAATTCAATTTATAATGCACTTTTCATTAATATGCTGGTGAAGATTCTCAGTCGTCCAGGACATGATAAATCAAAAAGGCGTTCAATTCAAGATCAACTGGACTTTATTTGTAACAGAAGACGTTTCGCTTCTCATCCGAGAAGCTTTATCAATTCAATGAACCAGACTGTGTGCGTGTGGATTTATAACAGGAGTCACGCACCATCATATGTAAATTGCAAGCTGAGGTAACACATACATGTAAATTGACAGATCACACCTTAACAGTAGGGAGTTCCCTTGAAGTCTCTGACAGAAGACACAACAACTGTATGTAAATTGACAAAAAACACCTGACAAAAAAACATCTTCTGTTACAAATAAAGTCCAGTTGATCTTGAATTGAACGCCTTTTTGACTTTTCATAAATAAAAATCTCAAAGTGCTACAAAGTGTAGTATTATTAATTAAACTAATTGTTTGGAAAAAAAGGGGCAGATATAATAAGATTTTTTCTTCTTTCTGCTACCATTCATTTTATATTTTGTATTCTTATTGTTTATGGGATTGTTTTGTGTTGTATTTTAAAATGAATACATTTATAAAATTAAAATAAATAAAAAAAATCTTAAAATAAAAGGTAAGATAATACATGTTTTTATTTATTTATTTATTTAAAAGAGAGGAGTATGGAGTTGATTACAGCGTAATTAGATGCCTTTTTAAAAGGAAAAAAAAAGAAGCTAAATTGAAATATAAGCTTCTATTTTGGGTTCATATATGTGAGCATCCGATTCCAGACGAGTCAGTACCTCACCTGTCACAAACCTCACCGCACGTCACTGATCCAGGTGTTATATGGCCACGCCTGGAGTTTTTTTTTTTACATCATTTTTAAAATGAGATATGCCCACGCGCTGCTGCAAAACTTTGTTTGTTGGCTAAACAAAAGTATATAGCAGAACAGACTCATCAAACGTCAGTCAGCTTGAGAAGCTCGCTCTGTTTGGAGTGTTTCTGACAAGCGCAAAAATAACTATTTTAATTCTAATCAAATTCATGAGCCACGCTGAGCAGTTCCAAGACCAAAGTGTGTTGCTGTCATCCCAAAACAATTCAGATAATAAAACTGTCAAAGCAGCTCATATGAACAGTATAAACCTTTACAGCGTTGTTATTTTTGTGCTAGATGTTTGTTTTATCATACAACAACAATCCGTGTGAAATTTAAATTGCAAAACAGAATGCAAAGCTATCAAATGGAAAAACAAGGCAGTGTAAAAATCTACAGGTAGTCCCCAACTTAGGACGGAGTTCCGTTCCTGCGCTGCGTCGTAACTCAAATTTCAACCTAAGTCGGAACATACGTAAATACTTCACCTTATACGTACAGTACTGTATTTTACCAAGCACTTAGCCTATCCTAACACAGTACCCTACATAATTATCAAAACACACATATATTTGGGAGCCATAATGAAGGGAAAAAAAGAGTTAATAACCTACTGGATTGCTGGTGAAGCCATTTCCTCCGTTCCTCCGTCCCTCCTCAGTATTCTCCATTCATTTACGTCATAAAACCGCCGTCCATAAAACAGCTACTTTTCCACAGCTGCTGTCTGTCCAGCTTGCTCCAACAAGTTTTGTTTTGTTTTTTGAATGTCCAGAGGACCAGACTTAGCTTTTTTAGACAGTACAGGGCAGTATTTCTACGCCGCTACGTTTAGAACGTCAAACCGGAAACTGCGTAACTCGGCTTTTCAAAATATATATATATATATTTGTTTTTATAATGGGAGATTGGTGTCGTAACCACAAAACGTCGTAACTCGAGGCCGTCGTAAGTTGAGGACTACCTGTATTAAACTACATTTATTTCAGAAGCAACAAACTTTTACAAAGTACTTTAGATTATTTGTCAGATCGTTAACACATTAACACTTAACACATTTTTCAATTAGTGTTCCATATTAAATGCTATTTTAGTGTAATTAACCATATAAACCAAACGTAATGGTGGTGTAAAGATTTAAAAAATATGATGTCTGCATGGCCCATTGCAAAACATTTTCAGATTGGAGTTGTTATAAGATGGCAGCAATTTACTTTAACTCACACTAGCTTTTAGCTTTTCAATCTTGATCAAATTAAACTATTTTTCTACTAACTAGGGTCATTCAAAAAACTGTCTACAACAGGTAAGATATTGACGGCTCATAAGCTCTGCACACAGTTCCACTCCAAAAAAGCCCAACTATCCTTTAGACTTTACTTAAGGAAGAAACATTTAAATGGTAAATGGTAAACGGACTGTACTTGAATGGAGGTTTTCCATCTTATCAAGACACTCAAAGTTATTTACTCTACAATCTGTGTCCTCATTCACTCATTCATACAGCACTCTACTAGATCTATACAAAGCTAATTGAACAAATCATTCTAAAGAGACTAATCAGAGCTTTATCACATTCATACACTGATCATGGGACACACATCTGAGGCAACGAGGGGTTCAGTGTCTTGCTCAAAGACACTTCGGCATGTGACTGCTGGTGGATTGGAACCCCCAACTCTTGCATTGGAGGACGACTGCTCTAACCGCTCAGACATGAGATCATCATAACATGAGACTTGAACAGGAAAGAGGACGGCGAAACAGTCAGTGACCACAGGGAAGTCGCTCGTTTATCTCACTGTTACGCTTCAGTACAGATCTGTGCCATGAACTGGGCATCAGCACAGAAGAGAAGAGTGACCCTGGGAAAAAAAAACATTATATTACACATCCAAGACTGTGGCCTCAATTTATTTCACCAGCTCATTGGCTGTGACTGATGGCACAGCTCCCCACAATAAGAATCCATTGTTAAATGGATTCGGCTGGAAAGTGATTGAAAAGCCACACTGCAGTTAATTAATGGCGCTGGGCTGCGTTGATAAAATGAGAGCCCCGGATCCTATTTAGCTTAGGTACA
>JBBPBX010012312.1:25221-37967 GCA_038048925.1 Garcialebias charrua | reverse complement strand
TCTGTGGACCGATTCCCTCGTTTCCAACACCCTGACGGACGAGGTCGTCCTGCAGCAGCACGCTGTGAGAATAAAGGCTCGAGCTAGCTCCTCGCTTTAGATGTTAGAGGTTGAGCTCATCTGTGAGCGCTGAAGGTTACGATGCACGCCGTCCAAGTGAATTAGGGTTCTGTGATCCTGAGGTGGTGCAAGTTAGAGGAATACAGAGCAGCTAACAAGACGTCTGCAGAGCTCAGACGCACACAAGAGCTGCTTGTTGTCTCATTGGGCAGCACGTGGATAGAGACACCCGCTTCGGGTGTTATCAGTCCATTAAATGGCCCCCATCATTTATTATCACCCCCATTCCTATCACTCAGAATGCCCCTACTGTACCTACTAGTAGGTTTAAAGGTACGTTGTCACCGTTACAAACGATGACAGCAGGCTCCGTCTTTAGTAAAAGTGTTAAAGTTTCGAGTAAAGCCTCTGGCGTTAGGTTTAGGGTCTTGGGTAGATTTAGGGTTGGTCCTCTGGGTCAGGTTTAAGGTTAGGTTTAGAAAAACTGTTACATAAGCTGAAAAAAACAAAAACGCTACACTTCCGGGTTTACGGAAACATGCTGCCTACTCACAGCGATAATAACGCTGATAACGTTATTTTAAACATGCTAGTAGGTAGTAGGTTACCTATTCTCCGCTACGAATGGGGATGATAACGGTTGATAACGCCCATTGTATGGACTGACAACATCCGAACCCGCTGATAGAGAGAGCATCAGTAGGAAGAGGGGAGCAGATTATGAATCTCCTCATCCCAGTGGTGTACTTTACATTTCTGTAGTGGGTATACCGCGGTGAAGTTAGTTTTACGTTGGACACCGCTGAAGCCACAGAGCGTGAACGTCCAATGTAAAGCTAACTTCATCGGAGTCGGCCCGTATACTGAACTTAGAAACCAAAGTACAGTACACCGGTTAGTACACCGTAATCGTCAATTTATTTTGATTTTTAAGCATATTGAACATTTCCAAATTTCTCTGATGCTTATATTTGAATAAATGAAAATCAAACGTTGTACAACAGTTGGCTTTGTACTAAAAACATGTTAAAGAATTTATAAAACTGTATCAAAGCAAAACATGTTCAAGTATTAAGTAGTAAGTGCAGAATTATTAATAATACAATAATTAGCTGGATAAACAAATGTAATGAACAACGCATACCAGTGGCTTGTTATGGAAGTGTTTAACTGCTGTTTAACATATCAATGACACATGTCATGTATCAATGGGCACTTTTCATTGGGTATACTGAAATTCTTAAGCTTTTCTAGAGGGTATACTCCACATGCCAACGTATCACGTAGACCAGTGGTCCCCAACCACCGGGCCACGGACCAGTACTGGGCCGTGGGTCAATTTGTACCGGGCCGCGCAGAAAAAAAAAACTTTTATTTTGAAAAATCACAGGATTATCTCCACCACGTCTGTCAATGACTCACTCTTGACGCAGGTCAACATGCACAAATGGTAAAGCCCCCAGTATAGCACTGCGTAGGTCCGTACGCGCGTACTATATGCAGAGAGTTCAGCGCCACACCCCAGCGTACGTTCTCGCGTACATTCTCGCGTTTTCGCACAAAATTCTTGACGTCATTTGAGCAGCAGCAGGGCGGAGCGTTTACCTACGGGACAAATTGAGGTCGCTGATTGGTCATTTGCTGACACGCCTACTGAATTGATTGACAGGTCGGGGGGGGGAGGCGAGAGCTGGCAGCTCCAGCCGCAGTGTTCTGTGTTTATATGTTAATAAAAAGTTCTAAAAAATAAAAACAGGGAGCGCTGGTCCTGCAGCCCACACATCAGACCAGCACACCAGGAAATCTCCAGAACCTCCCGCAGCCACGCTGGACCTGAGTTTAATTCGCTCGTGACAAATTTGTTCATTTCTCATCATTTCAGTCATGGAGTCAACGGAGGAGGAAGCGATCACTTGCCTTTTGGCAAAAAAAACAAAAGAAAAGGCCAGATCAGGGATGAAGAAGGGGAATTTAATACATTTGTGTCGCATACAAAACAGTCCGGCGCCGGGCAGTTTATTGTGCGACACCGCGTTTGAGTACGCTGTCGTAAAATTTGAGCTTTGCGCGTACATGCCCTGCGGGGATACGCTTATACCTCTGCGTAGTACGTGCGTACAGCTGCGTATGGGCATAAGCAGAGGTATACTGGGGGCTTAAATTTCAGTTTCTGTTAGACGCATGCGCAGATTGGTTTTACATTGCCCGTTAGGATGGAGTAATTTAGCTGCGTGGTCCGGAGCAGACAGGAGGAGACTCACGTCCGTGTCTATGCATTTGAAGGATTACTCTGCATATTTTTCAACCCGCCTGACAAAGAGTGACTGTAAAACTATGAACTTAATAAAACTATAGTTTTAAACAAAGCTTCCTAATATCACATCAGAGCACGTTTTGTCTTGAACTATTTTGAGTTCACATCAGAGCTGTTCCTTCACATTTCTGCTTCTGTTCTTAAAAAAAAATCTCAGCCCCTAAAAGTTCAAAGTCATGGGCAATTTTATTAAAAAGCACAAATATAATTAAAGTTTTGCACTATGCAAAAGTTCCTGCACTTTTATATACTGATGTGTGAATCACTGCGGAGCAGGGAGGAGGATGAGGCACAGCTGACCCCGGTGTGGGATATACTAATTAAATGACAAATGATCCTGCACTTAAAACACTTATAAATCACACATAGTGATTAAAAGTAAATTTGAAATACAGGTGCTGGTCATAAAATTAGAATATTGTGGGAAAAGTTGATTTATTTCAGTAATTCCATTCAAAAAGTGAAAGTTGTACTGTATATTCATTCGTTACACACAGACTGAAATATTTCAATTAGGGGTGCATCAATAAATCCCAATTTCCTTAATTTTGGGAAATTGGAAATCGGCCAATGCTTGCATGAGAAACAGATTTTACAGATTTTTTTTGTTTTGTTTTAACATCAATTGTCTGAACTTCATTTATATTTCAGAGCACTACCTTGTGACCAGTTAAAACAAGTTTGTATTGTTTCTAGAATATTGTTCAAGGATCTGTTTTTCAACAAAATAAGATTGAAAATTGAAGGTGCATTGTGGCCTTACAACATTAACAGTGTTGCTTATAAAGCAAAATCGGTATCGGCCAAAATCGGAATCGGCAAGTCAGACTTTGTAGAAATTGGTGATCGGCCAAAAAACTGCAATCGGTGTACCCCTAATTTCAAACGTTTGTTTCTTTTAATGTTGATGATTATAACTGACAATTAAGCAACTGACAAATCAGCGACCTCAATTTGTCCTGAAGCGAACGCCCCTTACCATTTCAATACTGAGTTTAAATTTTTTGTTTCATGTTAATCTACAGTAATAAACCTTTGTAAAGTACACCAGAAAACAGGAAATGGCATCTACTTTATCCAAAATTCTCCGGGGTAGGACCTTCAGACTCTCCCCCACCTGGTCTGTGAAAATATAATCTGACATTAAACTGGTCCATGGGGACCACTGTCATAGACTACACCACTGCCTCAGCCCGGGCTGTCTCCTCTCCTGGCCTATCGGCGATGACCGCAAACATGTCGCCTGTGAAACCTCCCAACTGCGTTTGGAGACGTTTGGCAGGCTCGCCTTCATCAGAAGCTTCCGCCATCAAACTGTCGTAGCGCCCCAGTTATTAAAACAGCACAGACTTACTGTTCAGTCAAACTGTTGGCGAAACGAACCGATGTTAGTCAGTAAGAAGGAAGTGCGCTTGGGGTACAGTTGCTGTAACGCCACTTTTGGATGAAACGTTGCAGGACAAACTACACTTCTTATGGTTCAGAGTTTTGACAGGAACGCACGTCCAGTTGTGATGGGACACAAACAGGCTTTCCAGCTGCATGCGCTCACATTACTGTCTACGGAAACGCTCTCAGCTTTTTTCCCTGAAACAAGGGTCAAAGAAGCACGAAACGCTGTTTTCCAGCTGATCACCGTCCATTTTGCTTTGCTCAAACTCATGATTTCATGACAACACGACAAAGATGTTCTTAAGAAAACTGCCTGTGATGAGGGAACAAGTCAAACAGAGCTCACGTCCATTTTGCAGAAAGGACATGCTTTGACAGGCTGAGCTTAAATGCCCGTCTGTGGGCGAGCCACGGGGATGCACGTGCCAAGAGCACCGAGCAGAGCGGGTAATAGACGTGGATTATGAGAGCAGGTCCCAGGTGGGCTTCACAGGTATATGACGGCACAACCTCGACCCAGCACGGAGCGCACATGTACACACACACGAGCTGCTGGAGAGTAAATCAGAGAATCAGGGTCAATCACTGGTGCACCGGTGACAGATGGATGGTCAGGGGGTCTCTGTGTGTGGGTGGGGGTGTTGGAGAGAAACAGAACGGGCTCGAATGTGGATTTTGCTGCAGATAAATGAAAAAAAACACCAGATTTTTTTAAAAAACACTATCAGGAAAAGAGTGGCTGTCATCGCCCCAGCCGCGAAGAAGTTCACGTTTTAGTACAATGATGGGGTGAGTCACCTCTACGCTCATGACAGATGGGGGGTCGGGGGGGTCTAGGTGCAGGAGTGTGTGTTTATGTGAGAAAAAGAATGGGCTTGAATTCACATTTTGCTGCAAGCAGATTAGAAATCCCTGACTTTCAAACAATCCATTAGAAAAACAGTTTCCTGTCACCGGCCTGCTGTGAAGTACCGTATTTTCCAGACTATAAGGCGCACTTCAAATCCTTTAATTTTCTCTAAAATCAACAGGGAGCTTTATGATCAGGTGCGCCTTATGCATTAATTCTGGTTGTGCTTACTGACCTCAAACGGATTTTATGTGGTAACTTTGAATGAGCTGAATAAAGTTTGACTCATCCGACTGTTTTGTTTCGCTTAATGCGCCTTATAGTCCAAAAAATATGGTAATTCACATTTTAGTGAACTAACAGAAAAAAATAACTCTGAGAATAATAATAACTCTAAAGGATAGATTACTTTATTGATCTAGGGATGAATTAACTGCATATACCGTATTTTTTGGAGTATGGTTCGCACCTTTTTATCCTTTTTTCAAGGCCTGCGACCTATACTCAGGTGCGACCTATATATGGCTTTTTATCACTTTCGGCAAAACAAATTTTAAAATCCTGCTCATTTCACAATTACGTTAATTTATTAAGGAAAAGTTCAGCTTAGACACATATTTGCTATAATTTTTATCAAACAAATAATTGTTTTTAAGTGTTAATCTTCTTAAAAGCCTTGCGGCAGACATTTGCAGCAGAGCTAAACGTAGGTGCGACCTATACACCGGTGCGACCTATCTAGGGATTTTTCCAATCTACTGTATTGGTAATAATTGGACAATGTGACCTATACTCCAAAAAATACGGTACATCTCCCACACACATATAAACACACAGTTTTACATAAGCATGGGGGCAGCAGGTGATGTGACTGATGTGGGGAAATGATTTTAACGTGTAAAGTTAATTTTTATTATTCGTCTGTTTTCTGTTTAACCAGTGAACGGAAGACTGAAATGTGATAAAAAGAGGAGAAGAGTGAAGGATGTGAGTGATGTGAGATAATCCGCAGGCGTCCAACGCTTATTTTGTGAACGCAAATCCACTATCAGTTAACTCTCTCCCTCTCTCTCTCACACACACACACACACACACACATGCAAAAATGCCCCCTAGATGATAAAACAAGTGGATCCTCCTCAACATGCAGCAGCAACAGCATGATTCAAAGAAACATACTCACCTACTTAAGTCTTAACACTGAGACATTTTACGTTTGGAGGGAAATGAGATTTATTACAGCAGCTAATCGACAAAGAGTCTTTAATCCGCCATAGTTCAAGCCCATTAAGATTCAGCGGCTGAGAAAAGAAATATTCAAATCAGCCTCAGTCCAGTAAAAAATAAAATAAAATGTCCAGAATTTAAAACAAGCTTTTTTTTTTACTTGTTATTTCTGCTGTTTCTTTCTTTCTTTGTCACTCAAGATCTAATCCAGGATTTAAAGGGTAATTCCACAGGAAAACGTTTATATCAAGAGCACGGTGGCTCATAAGTCCCACTTTCTTTTATCTTCACGTAAATCAAGCGGCTTTCAGTCTCCTTCAGGAAAAGAATGGAAATAGTTTTTGAACAGAAATATGAGTGATATGGTTTTCGTTGCGTTGCTATTCCTTCCTCCTTTCGGTCTCTTACACACCACACGGGCACACACACCTCAGACTAGTCGGTTTTCCAGTGATCTGCATCTTCAGCTCGTAAACAGTCGACATAAATGACAAAACTGCTCAAATACAAGCAGTCGGGTGCAAATCTGTTTTATGAGTGACAGGACAAAAATAAATGAGCGACGTGAAGACGAGAAAGTAGAAGAAAATGGAAATAAATTGTTAAGTTAGGATGGCTGACGTTAAAAAACAATATAAAAAATAAAGTCAAATTTTTAAAAGGCGGAAGGGAAGAAAACAGAAAAAGGATCTTCTGAAGGATGACGCTGGCTTTTCATTCCTTTTTTTGTTTGTTTTTGTTGTTGTTGTTAGTCCATTCCCTGTAGTGGCTTGTGCGTGTCTGTGTCCAGGAATGAGAGTCGGCTCAGAAAGATACAGAAAAAGAGAGAGGGAGGGAGGAGACGAGAGGGAGGAGAGAGGAGAAAGAAGGCAGCAAACACTACCACGGAGGACTGAATTAACAGCGATGACACAACGGACAGGCGCTGGCTTCATAACACACTTTGACCTTCACCTCATGAAACAGAAGGCCAGGAAACTGGAACACCACTCACTTTCCCCTGACAGGCTGGTGATGCGTTCAGGTGTCTGTCGGTGTGTTGGACAGCAAACAAAGGAACAAACATGAGACAAGGAAGTGGTGTGATGTTTTAATGTGTGTGTGTGGGGGGGGGCACATTTCTTGTGCAACAACATGAAACAAAATAAAAAGACGGTCAAAATGTCTTCGTGACGATGGCTGGAGAAGGTGCTCGCTGGATGAGTCACCATGGTGACCAAAAAAAAATCAAGTCAGAAAACACGGATGAAAAAGGAGGACATGAGGCGAGGATCAGCTGAGAGCAGGACGAGAGGAGAGGCGTGGTGACACCAGAACCTGTGTGTGTGTGTGTCCTAGTTTATGCTACTTTGTAAGGCCCTTTTTCCCATTTATACTACATTGTGAGGACCAACTGCTCCTTATGGGGCCCAAACCCCATAAGAAGAAGTCCCGTTGGTGGGTTAGGGGTTAGGTTTAGGACTAAGGTGTGAATTGAGGATGTGTTAAGTTTAGGGTAAGGTATGCATTGGTAATGGTTAGATTTAGGGTACAGGTCAGGGTTAGGCTGTAGAAATGAATGAAAAATGAATGGAAGTCAATGCAATGGCCCCATAAAGATAGCAAAACAAAGCTGTGTGTGTATGTGTGTGTGTGTCACAAGCACAAACAGAAAAGACTCGGAGACAGACACTAAACACTAAATAGACCTACCTATGATCAGATTTAAGAATCGGCCAGAAAAGATGCAAAGGATGGTGGGAGGGAAAAAAAAAAGAGGAGTAGAGGAGATAATATAAAAAAAGGTACAAAAGTGAAAAAGGTGTAAATAGAAAAGACAAAGCCTCTTAAAACGACTCTGTTCGAGCGGCTTGAAGGAAAGAAATCAAAGCAGAGGTGGAGTCAAAGTAAAAAGTAGCCAAAGTTGCGTGTGGACGGTGGATGGAGGGGGAGGAGGAGGGGGGAGGAGGGAGCGTGGGCTGCACAGGGATAGCAATGGAGAAAAGGAAGAATGGATGATAGTGGGAGAGAAAAGAAGGGAGAGGGGGGAAAAATCCCCCTCCTCTGTCTCTTCCTCTCTGTCTCCTGTCTGGCTCATAAACAGGAGAAATTGTTGAGCAGGTAAATGGCAAAATAGATGAGAAGGCAGAGGACGGAGAGAGCGAGCAGATGAAAAGGTAGAGCACCTCCCAGCAGCGCAATGAGGAAAAAGAAGAATAAAAAACGAAAGACAAAAGCAAATACTCCGGCGGCCTCCGTTGTCTCCAGTGTCGGGGTGGAAGGGGGGATTGGCTGCTGCCAGTGGTTCCCCTTCCCCGACTGCTTTCTTCTCTTCCGCCTGCCAACAATCACTTCCCATCCAGAAGACAACGAGCAGGCACAATGTCCTCCTCTCCTCCTAACTCTGCTCACATGTCACACGCCCCTCACTCAGGACAGACATGGTCGCAGTGGCAACCAACAGCAATGTTGCTTAGTGGGAGGGAGGGAGCGAGAGAGAGAGGAGGAAGAGAAAAGGCATTGGGGGGGTGCTGCTAGTCAAGCACTGCCTACTGTCTCCCCTCTCCCGCCCATCCCTGCAAAAAGATGGGAGGAAGGGAGGTGAGTCCGCTGGCTGCATTAGTATTCATTGAAAGAGATGAGAGAGAGAGTGAGTGGAAGGTAGAAGGGTGAGGGGGGGAGAGACAAATGTCGAGGAACCAAACCAGTGGGAAACTAATAAACTGGCTCCCCCTAGAGTCAATCATCGATCCCCCAAACTGATAACAGAATCAATGGGAGTGTCCACATGTGGATCCACATGTGGACACTCCAACTAATCCACTGACCCAGCTCGGCTCAGGTTGATGCTCTGCCCGGTGCCGGAGCTGTTCCGCTCTTTAAAGAGAAGTCTGTCGTCTCCGAGGTGACGCCTTGTTATTTAAGTCCACGGTTTGGTCTCCTCTGGTGTTTCTGCATCACGCTGGTGAGCTGTGACACATCCAACCGCTTCTGGTGAGCTGTGACACATCCAACCGCTTCTGGTTGGTGTCTGCGCCGCTCCGCAAAACAAACCCAGTCTCTCCTCTGCATTTCACCCAACGCCAAACTCACTGTTGCTATGGCGATAAATTTATCCCCGCAGCTCTCGAAATGCTGCCATTAAAAGGTTTCCTTTGGTCTTTGCCGTCAACAACTGACGACGTGAAGCAAATGACGATTTAACATACAGCACACATGGCTTTCCATTGTGCAACAGGTGTTTTTTATTTATTTTTTATTTTTTGTATGAGTGCAAACTCTCCGTGTTTGGTTCTGTTCTCTTCAGACTGTACATATACGTTTTTATTTATTAGTAAAAAAGCTATACTTTATAGCAAACTATAAAACAGGAGATAGAGCCAAGTGCTGTAAACAGGTCTTGAGAAATAAACGCGGGAATTTTTGCAGTCTGAGCTATTATTGTTTCTAAACTCTTACAGTCAAATGAAGTTAGAGTACAGGTAGTCCTCAGGTTACGACGGTCTCGAGTTACGACGTTTCGTGGTTACGACGCATCTCCCATTAAAAAAAAAATCATAAATAAATAAATAAATAATATTTTATTTACGCAGTTTTACGTCGTAAACGGAATGCGGAATACGACGGATAGACCGGTTTTACGTCGTAAACGTAGCGGCGGAGGAATAGTGCACTGTACTCTCTAAAAAAAGCTAAGTCTGGTCCTCTGGACGTTCAAAAAAACAAAACAAAACTGTACTGTGAACGCGGTTTTACGTTGTAAACGGAATGCGGAATACGGCAGATGGACCGGTTTTACGTCGTAAACGTAGCGGCGGAGGAATACCTGTACACTGCACTGTATACGCGGTTTTACGTCGTAAACGAAATGCGGAATACGACAGATTGACCGGTTTTACGTCATAAACGTAAAGCAGTGGTGGAAAATATTGTACTTTACGCGGTGGAACGGCGGAAAATATTGTACTGTACGCGGTGCGGTGGTGGAAAATAATGTACAGTACTGTATGCGGTGCAGAGGCGGAGGAATACTGTACTGTACAGTGAACGCGGTTTTACGTCGTAAACGGAAAACGGAATACAGGTACAGCGGATGGACCGAGGAGAATGGCGTCAACAGCATCCTGGTAGGCCATTAACGCTTTTTGCACTTCATTATGGCTCCTAAACGTATGTGTTTTTTGATAATTATGTAGGGTACTGTGTTAGGATAGGCTAAATGCTTGGTAATACAGTACTGTACTTATATGGTGCAGTATGTACGTATATTCCGACTTACGTTGAAAATCGGTTTACGGCGCCGCGTAGGAACGGATCTACGTCGTAAGTCGAGGACTACCTGTATTTGATATGTGTGCATACTGCATTACCTTACGATGTGCCAATTAACAAGGAATCGTTGCACTCTTCAGGTGAACTTGGATGGATATCACACTGTAATGCATTCAATGCTGTTTTTTTTCTTGACCTTTGGTTGAGTTTCAGACATCTGTAAAAGAAATTAAAATAAGAAATAAGTAACTGGCCCGGGCACAGATTTTTATTTTTATTTTAGCTTACCTGGTACAACTCAGAGACTAAAAGACAGAGAGCAACCACAGTCCAAAAATATCTATAAGATGGTTTGCATCCCCAGTTGTTGTTGAGCATCAGTATGTGTTCCATTATAGTTGATTTGGTTTTATTCTGTTGTGTTGGCATCTCTGCATCATTTGTAATTTGACTATTTTATATCACTTTTTTTACATCACTTTTTTAAATGATGCTAGCCTGTATAAATAAAGGTTGAATGAATGAAAATAAAACTAAATATCCTGAATAAGTCTGTAGTTCTTATGATTCGTCGAGCCACCGGACCTGTTTGTTAGTAATCTGTTCGTAAAAATCGCTTTCCAGGGAAAATTACCTGTTGCAGGAGCCACGAACAGCTGGGCAGTTGTCGGCGTGAATTTGTGTGCAATGCTGCCATCTGGTGGTTGAAGAGCAAATCGACTGTGCGGAGTTCGATTAGAAATGCCTGACGTGATAGCGCAGGCGCAGAACAATCTACAACGTGCAGATATGGCAGCGCTTTCATCACCTCTAAGAGTCTGTAGAGGAATACTGAAAGAATTACGAGTCATTCAAGGACCTAGTTATAAACAGTCACAAGCTTACAGCTATGTTATGGATCAGTTTCGGAGGAATAAGGTCAGTATTTATCTAATAAAGGCAAGTGTTAGCTAAGTAGCTAATGCTAGTCAGTCATCACACGATATTCCTGGACATATTGTTGCTTAAACTACAATTTTTGCATTTAAGAGTGCAATTTTTTTTAACTTTACCTCTTTAAAAACTTGAACATGAACTGAATACCTACCGTGACACGGACACGGTCGTTGCTAACTTTGTAAATAATTACAAACTCTTGATAAAGTCAAGTAGAAGGGCATGCTAACAGATTAGCCACCACAATCTTTCTCTGTTAAAAATTAAACACAAACGAGCACTTTGACGGCGAAACAACATGTTAAATACCACAGTTAGTCTTAAAATAGATGTAACCTTTCGTCCTTGGCGTGTGGTACACACGCTTGGAAAGAAAAACGTCAGAGCCATTAAATGTTTACGTTGTGATTTGCGGAACATTACGGAAATTAACCGTTATACATCTGTATTTATCCGCTGCGAAAAGTAGACCCCTTGTGCTGTAAATACATTGTTATTGATTGGATGAAATTGTAATTTTATGTTGTTGTTTTTGTTTTGTTTTTCACTATGAGCACATTTATTTTGAAAATAAGCATTGCAAAATTGTTTTCTTTTATTAATTTGAATAAACTAGCCATAAATATCAAAGTTTATGCTCAATAATCCAGATAAAAATCCAACAATGTTCAGTCAGGTCATCTGGACTTTTTTTTCTTTTCCCTGAGACGTTTCGTCCTTCATCCAAAGGACTTCATCAGTCCAAGGAGCCACAAACGAACTTGAATCCCACAAGCAACACACTCACATAGTGGGAAAAAAAATCAGTTTGCTGGTGATAAGCTGGTTTCTAGGGCCCGCCCTCTCCCTCGTCAACTCCTCTGATGCCAATGTACCAGCAAACTTGTTTTTTTTTCTGTTATGGGAGTGCACTGCTTGTGGGACTCAGTTTGTTTGTGGCTCCTCGAACTGATGAAGGACACAACTTCTCAACAGAAAAAAAAGAAACCGTCCAGATGACCTTAATGAACATTTCTGGCCATGAATCCTCCACTATTCGTTGACTAAAACCTTCTGGCCGTGTACATGTTTAAAGATCCACTGACATGATTTGTTTACTATTCATCAAATTGCTCAAAATATATATATTTTATCATTTAAATATGTTCATTTTTGCAAACAAAATGATAAATCACTTTAATTTTGCTTTAAAAGTGATTTTGAACTTCAAGCCGTGTTTAATCATGGGAAAACCGATTACACACGAACGCACCATCTGTGACGTAGTGTCCAGAGTGAGAGGCAGAGCTCTGGGCTTGTCACAGTGCGCGGGTGTGAGCAGCTCCACATGAAGGTAAGTCTGATACAGCATCAGACCTAAATTAGATCCTGTTGTTTCTTGTTCCATCACCCAAACTATTTTCTGCTTCCCAAAATGAAGACAAATAGCTCAAATCTTCACATAGATTGATAAATTCATCTGGTTTTAAATTGTCCGCTATTAAAGAGACCAGAGCCCTCTGCCTCTCACTCTGCACACTACGTCACAGATGGTGCGTTCGCGTGTAATCGGATTTCCCATGATTAAACACGGCTTGAAGTTCAAAATCACTTTTAAAGCAAAATTAAAGTGATTTATCATTTTGTTTGCAAAAACGAACATATTTAAATGTTAAAATATATATATTTTGAGCAATTTTATGAATAGTAAAAAAATCATGTCAGTGGACCTTTAAT
>JBBPBX010012312.1:8893-25184 GCA_038048925.1 Garcialebias charrua | reverse complement strand
CATCTTTCTACTTGTCCACATGCACATCTCATTTTAGAGATGCTTTTTTTTTTTTTTTACTTTTGGAGAGCAGGGCACAGCCATGATTGTTGTCATCAAAACAAAATGAGACAATCAATGTAAATGTGGTCTGTGATGACTGGTAAACTAACTTCTTTTTGCTCCCGGTGCCAACCTCATGCATATTCATATCTTTTTAGTTTGATCCTTTTATCTGGTAACTCTTTCTGTTCAGGTAACAGGAGAAAGGTACTGTCGTGCCCAGCAGGAAGCGCACCACGCCGCCCACGCATACCTGTGTCTGCTGACGTCCACCAGAAACCATCTGGTCCTGCATAACCTCTACCATGGCAAGGGAGAGCGCAGCCCACAGGAAGTGGCGGGCTTAGTTGGGCTCAAGTTGCCCACGCAGCCAGGAGGAAAAGGCTGGGAGAAATGAGGACAAAAATTATAATAATCACAAAACTTTTCTGCATTTACTTGTGTGCAGGCCTTGATTCATCAGACCTCATACGATGACCCTTTGTGTAATTTAAACTCCAAATGTATAAATAATTAACAGGACTTGTGCAGCTGAGGACTGAAAGCGTTTGACCAGTACTTTGTTTTTTTTGTTTTGATTAGTCGTGGTTTAATGTGAAGACAAAATGTGTACTGACGGGATATAAAGCTGCTTCTTGGTATTTTGAACATGTTTCTTTTATTGTTCTTTGTGCTTCAAATCAGTAATTTAAAAGAACTAGTAGTATTTGTCATAACTGAGTTCATTTCTCTTAGAGAATGAGTTAAAGAGTTGTTATGAAGACTGTTATTTAAATAAAAGCCTCAGTCATTTTAAACACTTCACAGGTCAAAGTTCTGGTTGTTTCATTGAAACAAAAAGGCAGATTCTGCTAATGAAGGGTGCAAAAACAGCTCATTAAATGTTGCCGAAACGTTTCATAATACGCCAAAATCATTTCATGCATTCTTTCTATGTAAGAGTGGATTATGGGCATCTTTTATTTAAATTTCTGTTTGTGTTGCTGCTTTATTTCCCAAAGATTAAGGAGTTTACACTGCCTGTATGCTGGTTTAGTACAGTACCTTGACTTTCTTACAAATAAATAATGGTCTTATAATTAGCTCTATTTTGGGAAGAAATAAAAAGTATACTGTATGTGTATATATATATGTATATATATGTATATGTATATATATGTATATATATATATGTATATGTATATATATGTATATGTATATATGTATATTTATATATATGTATATGTATATATATATATTTATATGTATATATATATGTATGTATACAAACCGGATTCCAAAAAAGTTGGGACACTAAACAAATTGTGAATAAAAACTGAATGCAATGATGTGGAGGTGCCAACATCTAATATTTTATTCAGAATAGAACACAAATCACAGATCAAAAGTTTAAACTGAGAGAATGTATCATTTTAAGGGAAAATATGTTGTTTCAAAATTTCATGGCATCAACAAATCCCAAAAAAGTTGGGACAAGTCCATTTTTACCACTGTGTGGCATCCCCCCTTCTTCTTACAACACTCAACAGACGTCTGGGGACAGAGGAGACCAGTTTCTCAAGTTTAGAAATAGGAATGCTCTCCCATTCATGTCCAATTAGTGAAGATGGCAAATAAATCCAAAAGGGACAAACAAGCTCTGAGTGAGCAAAACTGATGATGTTGAAGAAATTAAGAGATCGTTAAACTTCATGAGTTCTGAACTTGTGAAAATAACATCTCAACAAAAGCAACTTATGGGCTTGTTTGATGAGATTAATCAATAGCCTGGTTAAAACCAGACCCTGTCCTTCACTTCGCTTCAGACAAGGGTCTGGACTTTCTCCATTGAAAAACGATTCTTGCTGGAGGCGTGGGCTCTGCTGATGGCTGCTCCCCCGTGGTCTTCTGAACTTGACTTCAGCTCCGCCTCCTGCTGAATTTCTCTCGCTCCGTTGTATATTCTGTGTTTATATGATTATGAAACGTCCTAATAAAATAAAACCATGGATCGCTGGTCCAACACACCAGACCAGGAAATCTGATGGGACTCGGGCAGCAACTTAAAACCTGACTTTAATTCTCTCGTGACAACCTGAGACGTTTCCTTGTTCAGCGGAGGG
Organism: Garcialebias charrua; assembly: GCA_038048925.1. Classification (NCBI taxonomy): domain Eukaryota; kingdom Metazoa; phylum Chordata; class Actinopteri; order Cyprinodontiformes; family Rivulidae; genus Garcialebias; species Garcialebias charrua. The sequence continues at coordinate 23,040 of JBBPBX010012312.1, read as the reverse complement.
AGAGGAGGAGGAGGGAGCGAACACTTGACTTTTGGGAAAAAAACAAAAGAAAACTCCAGATAAGGGATTAAGAAGGGGAAATTAATAAATTTGTGTCACAGTCCTGCATCGCTTTGAATGAGAACATGCGGCTGCGAGCTGGCTGCGCGCTGGGACAGGTGGGGGCATTTCCTTATCAGCGGAGGGAGAGGAGGAGGAGGAGGAGGGAGCGAACACTTGACTTTTGGCCAAAAAAACAAAAGAAAACTCCAGATAAGGGATTAAGAAGGGGAGATTAATACATTTGTGTCATTTATACAACAGTCCTGCATCGCTTTGCATCGCTTTGAATGAGAACATGCGGCTGCTCGCTGGCTGCGCTGGGACAGGTGGGGGCGTGGGTTAGGGGCCAAAAACTCCGCCCCTTCTGTTCTCTGATTGGTCCGGTCAAAAATCTACCGGAGAAATCGTTGTCTATGAGAGAAGTCCCAGACTGTGCAGTGAAGGGAAATGAGAATTGAGCGGAGCTGTGCAGGAAGGCGAGGGCCAGGCTAATTAATCAATTAAAATCCCAAATAACTTTGAAGGACAAAAAAATAATGGAATTGGAGTTATGGATCGATGAATTAGAACAAAATTCAAGACAAGAAAATTTAATAATTACTGGATTGGAAATAAAAAATCGATCATATACCAAAGTCACCAAATAACAGAAGATTCATCGCCTCAAGAGCAGAAGACACTTGAAGACCAAGTGGTATCTTTCCTACAGGAAAAAGACTTTGATGTTGGTCATGATGACATTGCTTTATGCCACACCCTTCATAGTAAAATAACAATCTAAGCCGGTAATAAGGTTCAACAATAGAAAAAAAAGAAACAACATATGCAAGCAAAAAAATAAAAGGGAACGAAAGTTTATATACACGAACATTTAACAAGAAAGAACGGAATGATTGCACGAGAAGCAATGATGGGCGAAGAATCAGAATTCAAAATATATAATATTGAAGATGAAATTGTAAACAATTTACTGTTACAAGAGAAAGTAAATACTATAATGACGAACAGTTTAACGCAATTAAGGTTTCAGATGGTGGTCTCTCCATAAAGCATTATCCGAAACATGGATGAAAACATAAACAATGCTATAGACGGATATGACCTTTATCATATGAACAGAAATAAAAAGAAAAAAGGTGGAGGAGTTGCTCTATTCATTAATAGTGAAATAAAATGTAAATTAATTAGAGACATGTCCATAGTGGTAGACAATTCAATGGAAATGATAACAATAGAAATAGTAAATAGAAAAGACAAAAACATCATAATAAGCTGTGCATATCGATCTCCTGGATCAAATATGGAGTTGTTCTCTGATAAAATCCTGGAGTTATTAGAAAAGAGCAGAAACAAAACAATTTTCTTGTGTGGTGACTTCAACATTGACCTGGGAAATCAGACTGATTCAAACAATATTAACGCATTCACACATGCAATGTACAGTTTAAATTTATTTCCATTGATATCAAATCCAACCAGAATAACAACACATAGCTCCACAATAATTGATAATATTTTCACAAACTTAACAAATGAGAATATAAAAAGTGGTATTTTGATTGCCGATTTGAGTGATCATTTACCAATTTTCACAATTTATAATATAGAAAATAGCATTACACAGACAACTAAAAAAACCTAAAACAAACAAGAAATATATTAATAAACACGTCACAAAAGGCATTAGATAAATTAAAAGATGACCTAAGCAAACAAAACTGGAATGATGTTTACGTGACTGATGTAAACAAATCTTATGATGAGTTTATGAATATCTTGGATGTCTTGTACAAAAATAATTGTGTGCAAAAACACAATATGAGAGTATGTTCCATTGATCAACCATGGATGACAACAGGTTTAAGAAATGCATGCAAGAAAAAAAACTATCTGTATTCTTGTTTCTTGAAATGCAGAACTCCCGAGGCGGAGATTAAATATAAAAAATACAAGAACAAATTAACAGGAATTATAAAAAGACAAAAGAGAGAATTTTATAGTGATTTATTACATAAAACAAATGGTGAAGGGAACCTGGAGAGTTTTGAACAGTGTTTTGAAAAATCCCCCCCAAAAAACGAGCTTATCACAGTTTTTCATGAAAGACGAAGAAACGCAAGATGAAAATGAAATTGTAAATTAATTTAATACCCATTTTATGAATATAGGGCCAAATCTTGCAAATGAAATCCCAAGTGTTGATGGAAATGTGAACTATTTGATTGAAGACTGTGGAGATACTATGATTTTACAAGAAATTGACAATAAGGAATAATTTTGATAGTTGAAAAATTTGCAGACAAGAGATCTAGGGATTGGGTTGATATGGATATGGTGGTTGTAAAAAATATAATACATCAGGTCATTGAACCATTTACTTACATATGTAACTTGTCTCTTTCAGAGGGCATATTTCCTGATAATATGAAAATTGCTAAAGTGATCCCTATTTTTAAAAACGGTGATAAAGGTGTTTTTGACAATTATAGACCCATTTCACTGTTACCACAATTCTCTAAAATTCTTGAAAAAGTATTTGTAAACAAATTGGATAAATTTCTTGAAAAACACGACATCTTGAGTGCTAGCCAATATGGATTCAGAGCAAAAAATTCCACATCAATGGCACTTATGGAATTAACAGAAAAAATCACCACAGCCATAGATCAAAAACAACACTGCATAAGTTTATTTGTTGACTTAAGAAAAGCGTTTGACACTATTGACCATACTATTCTTGTCAATAAACTAAACAGGTATGGTATTAGAGGGCGAGCTCTGCAGTGGATACAAAGTTATTTGACGGACAGAAAGCAATTTGTGTATGTTGACGATACAAAATCTGATTTCTGTCCAATTACATGTGGAGTCCCGCAGGGCTCGATACTCGGACCAAAGTTGTTTATTTTATATGTAAATGATTTAGTGAAGGTGTCTGAACTGCTAAATTGTATATTGTTTGCTGATGATACTACCTTCTTTTATTTTGGTAGTGACCTTGAACAAATGACTGCGTTGATAACAATGGAATTTGCAAAAATACAAACCTGGTTTAAATTAAACAAGCTATCACTGAATCTTGGAAAAACCAATTGCATGCTATTTAGTAATACAAAAAAGAATATGGATTTTTTTCTAAAAATTGATGGTGTGGAAGTCAAGAGAGTTAATGAGGTGAAGTTTTTGGGTGTGGTAATTGATGACAAACTGTCGTGGAAACAGCACATCACTTCGGTAAAAATTAAGTTAGCCAGATCTACTGCGGTCCTGTATAAAGTTAAAGATTTTTTGAATGAGACAGCTTTGCATTTGTTATATAATACCATTTTTGTTCCACATTTAATTTATTGTGTTGAAGTTTGGGGAAAGGCATTTAAAACTATAACAAAGCCTATTTTTATTTTACAAAAAAGAGCTGTGAGAATTATTTTAGGAAAACCTTATTGTCATCCATCTAATACATTATTTAACCAACTTAAGTTATTGAAATTTTATGATTTGGTGGATTATAATATTTCATTAGTTATGTATAAAGCTCAACACAACTTACTGCCTCCAAACGTTCAAAAGTTTTTTGTCAAAAGAAGGTCTTGTTATAGTCTTAAGGGAACTGAGATTTTTGCAAAACCTCAGTATAGGACCAGTTTGAAAGGTCGGACTGTTTCGATACAGGGAATTGATTTATGGAACAATTTAGAAAACAATGTTAAATATGCTAAGTCTATGCTTGTGTTTAAAAAACGATTAAATAAAAAAAAAAATTAAAAATATGAAAATCTTTAGTTAAATCGATTCTATCAGTAATTATTTAGTCAAAAAATGAAGTTTTTTGTTCAATTACTAGAAAAACATTGCATTAGTTAATTGTTTGGATTGAGTTTGCTTTTGTGTTTTTTTGTTTTTTGAAAAGAAAAAAAGGGGCAGATACTATAAGATTATTTCTTCTCTCTGCCTCCTTTCATTTTATGTCTTTTATATTGTACACTGTTTTTTATTGATGTAAAATGAATTTAATTTAAAAAAATACAGGCCTCTACTGTTCAATCGTCTTGGGCCTTCTTTGTCACACCTTCCTCTTTATGATGCACCAAATGTTCTCTATAGGTGAAAGATCTGGACTGCAGGCTGGACATTTCAGTACCCGGATCCTTCTCCTACGTAGCCATGATGTTGTGATTGCTGCAGAATGTGGTCTGGCATTATCTTGTTGAAAAATGCAGGGTCTTCCCTGAAAGAGATGACGTCTAGATGGGAGCATATGTTGTTCTAGAACCTGAACATAGTTCTCTGCATTAATGGTGCCTTTCCAGACATGCAAGCTGCCCATGCCACAAGCGCTCATGCAACCCCATACCATCAGTGATGCAGGCTTCTGAACGGAGCGTTGATAACAACTTGGGCTATCCTTGTCCTCTCTGGTCCGGATGACATGGCGTCCCAGTGTTCCATAAAGAACTTCAAATCGTGACTCATCTGACCACAGAACAGTCTTCCATTTTGCCACACTCCATTTTAAATGACCCCTGGCCCAGTGCAAACGTCTGAGCTTGTGGAGCTTGCTTAGAAATGGCTTCCTCTTTGCACTGTAGAGTTTCAGCTGGCAACGGTGGATTGTGTTCACTGACAATGCTTTCTGGAAGTATTCCTGAGCCCATTCTGTTATTTCCTTGACAGTGGCATTCCTGTTTGAGGTGCAGTGACGTTTAAGGGCCCGGAGATCACGAGCATCCAGTAGAGTTTTACGGCCTTGACCCTTACGCACAGCGATTGTTCCAGATTCTCTGAATCTTTTGATGATGTTATGCACGGTTGATGATGATAACTTAAAAGTCTTTGCTATTTTACGCTGGGTAACACCATTCTGGTATTGCTGCACTATCTTTCTGCACAACAATGGTGGAATTGGTGATCCTCTTACCATCTTGGCTTCTGAGAGACACTGACACTCTGAGAAGCTCTTTTTATACCCAATCATGTTGTCAATTGACCTAATTAGTGTTAATTGGTCTTCCAGCTGTTCGTTATATGCTCAATTTCCTTTTTCCAGCCACTTATTGCTACTTGTCCCAACTTTTTTGGGATTTTTGACACTGGGAAATTTTGAATCAACATATTTTTCCTTTAAAATGTTACATTTACTCAGATTAAACTTTTGATCTGTCATCTATGTTCTATTACTATTAGGATCTATTCTATCTGTTCTATTAGGATCTGGAAAAACTTGGAGGAACTCAGGAGAATACTAATCACTAATCAATGAAACAACACACAAAATGGACATAATATACAGTGAAATGAACAAATACATTAGAACATGACAACATACGAAGACACAGAACCTAAAATATATAATGTTGAAAATGTGATTGATGCAATTTTTTTTCCTGTAATAAAAGATAGCGAATATTATAATGAAGAGCAGTTTAATGACATCAATATAACAAATGGGGTTCTCTCTATTATTCACTTTAATAGCAGAAGTATAAATGCAAATATATCCAAAATAACAGATTACTTAAAACAGTTAAATAGAACTTTTACGATAATAGCACTGTCAGAGACATGGCTCAATGATGAAAACACAAATAATATTCACATCGAAGGGTATGAATTATTTCATATGAACAGAAATAATAAAAGAGGTGGTGGAGTCGCTCTATTTGTTAATAATGAAATCAAATGTAAATTAAACAGTGAAATGTCAATAATTGTTGATAATATTATGGAAATGATAACAATAGAAATAATAAACAAAAACGATAAAAACATAATAATAAGTTGTGTATATAGATCACCAGGATCAAATATAGAAATATTCACTGATAAAATCTTGGAGCTATTGGAGAAGAGTTTTAATAAAAAAGTTTTTTTGTGTGGAGACTTTAACATTGATATGGGAAATAAAACAGATTCAAATAACATCAGTATATTTATAAACTCAATGTACAGTTTAAATATGTATCCGTTGATATCAAAGCCAACAAGAATTACAACTCATAGTGCCACAATAATTGATAATATTTTCACAAATATAACAAATGGGGATGTGATAGGTGGTATTTTAACGACCGACTTAAGTGATCATTTACCAGTTTTCACAATCTATAAAAATGATCAAAGCATCACAAAAGCAGTTACAAAGAAGAAAAAGATCATAAACACATCAAAAAAAGTTTTGGAAAAATTGAAAGAGGATCTAGATAAACAAGACTGGAATGATGTGTATGTTGATGATGTGAACAGATCATATGATGAGTTTATGAATATCTTGGAAGCTCTGTATGAAAAGAATTGTGTGCAAACAAATCATACAAAGAGAAATATCGTTGACCAACCATGGATGACAAAAGGGTTGAGAAATGCTTGTAAAAAAAGAATTATTTGTATTCATGTTTCTTGAAATTGCGAACTCAGAACGCTGAAGAAAAATATAAAAAGTATAAAAATAAATTAGTAGGGATTATAAGGAAACATAAGAAAGAATATTATAGTAAATTATTAGATAAAAGTAATGGTGATATGAAAGCAACATGGCGAGTAATGAATAGTGTTCTGAAGAATCATAAAGCAAAAACTGGTATTTCAAAATATTTTGTAAAAGACAACGATGAAGTTCACGATGAAAATGAAATTGTAAATGGTTTTAATCAATATTTTGTGAATGTTGGATCAAGCCTTGCAGCTAAAATACCAAAAGTAGATAATAATGTGAGCCATTCAATTACAGGTTGTGCAAACAGTATTTTTCTAAATGGAACTAACAAAGAGGAAATAATGAATGTAGTAAAAAATCTTACAGACAAGAGATCAAAAGACTGGGTGGACATGGATATGATGTTTGTAAAGGACATAATGAGCCATGTTATTGAGCCGTTTACATATATATGTAATTTATCATTTTCAACAGGAATATTTCCAGATAATATGAAAGTAGCTAAGGTAGTTCCTCTTTTTAAAAATGGTGATAAATGTGTGTTCAACAATTATAGACCTATATCCTTGTTACCACAGTTTTCAAAAATTCTTGAAAAACTATTTGTGAACAGACTAGATCAATTTATAGATAAACAAAATATTCTAAGCAACAGTCAGTATGGGTTCAGAGCAAAAAACTCTACATCAATGGCTCTCATGGAATTAATGGAACAAATAACTACTGCTGTCGATCAAAAACAATATTGTGTCAGTATTTTTGTTGATTTAAAAAAGCATTCGATATTGATCACACCATTCTCCTTGAAAATTTGAACAAATATGGTATTAGAGGACCAGCATTACAGTGGGTATCTAGCTATTTAAAGGGATTGTGACATGATGTTGGAAATTTGCATAATTGTCACAACATATATATCTTATATCATTCATCTCTGTTTGTTTTATCAAAATAAATTATAAATATATTAAAATTTCATTCCAAGTTATGGTAGTTATTTCTCTGGGACACGCCCCTAAAACTCCGCGCACTTCCGCAAAACCGTCATTTGACGTACCCGTGGGGAGCCGCTGCTCAACTCGCATGTAAACAATAATGGCGGAGCTTGTCGACTCAGACGAGTGCAGCATTTCTAGTGTTGATCTAAGCGATTTGTCTTCAGTTTTGGAAGGTCAATATAAGCAGTAGAAGTTTTAATCTTGCTCAAATCATTTTATTGTATACTCTATTAATGGAAAACTTATTGATTAACTTTTACGATTCAGCTTTGAAAAAACGTGCAGGGAGCTTCGTGGCTTTGAGCATGTCCGATTGCGTTTGAGATCTATCATTTTAAGACAGTAAATCATCCAAAGCTCTCATTAATAAACCCTCCATGAATAAAAACACATACTGATGTTACTTGATCGCGCCGACATAATTTAAAAATACATAAATAGCGCTCCGTGTTGACTGGTATCTAGGCTAATATTGATAGCAGCTATCTGTTTACACGGTCCCGGTTGCGTCTGAAATATATCATTTTAAGACTGTAAATCATCCAAAACTCTCATTAATAGACTCTCCCCGAATAAAAACAAACTACAGATGTTACCTGATCGCGCCGACATAATTTAAAAATACATAAATAGCACTCCGTGTTGACTGGTATCTAGGCTAATATTGATAGCAGCTATCTGTTTACACGGTCCAGGTTGCGTCTGAAATATATCATTTTAAGACTGTAAATCATCCAAAACTCTCATTAATAGACTCTCCCCGAATAAAAACAAACTACAGATGTTACCTGATCGCGCCGACATAATTTAAAAATACATAAATAGCGCTTCGTGTTGACTCGGTATCTAGGCTAATTTTCTTAGCAGCTAACGTCCGACAGTCCAGTTCACGTCGGAGATATATAATAATAATAATAATAATTTGTCACATTTGTCATCTGTGTATGTTCCCATACTTGACAGACGAAATTGGTCTTCTACATTTAACCCAACCACCACCAGGTGGTGCAGCGAGCAGCGTAGTCGCGCTCGGGGAGCTGGAGAATTAGATGTGCACTCATAGACACCCCAAGGTGTGTAGTGGCCGGGGCCGGGGCGCGAACCCGCGTCCTTCGGGTCCCAAGTCAAAAGCCCTGCCACTACACCATCTTGGCTCCATATATCATTTTAAGACTGTAAATCATCCAAAACTCTCATTAATAAACCCTCCATGAATAAAAAGAAATAGATGCTTTTCACTGACGTCATATCCGGTGGTTTTTTTTTCGGTCATCGCCATCTTTAAGGACTAGCATTTAGCATTTAGCTACGAGCGAGTATGGACAAACAACAACGAACACGGAAGAAAACATCGTAAAAAGCCGCCGCCGACGCAAACGGAGATTACCGGGACACGGAGCGGTACCAGGACACACTGGATGCGAAAGCAAGACAGAGGTATCTGGATAAAATTGGCTGTATTGAGGGCAAAAGACCCTTATGAGCTGCCGAAGTCTGTCTGGACCGAGTGTCACTAAAACTGTCCAGATTAAAACCAGTTTCACTACAACAGATTAAAACCAGTGTCATTAAAACCAGTGTCACTACAACTGTCCAGATTAAAACCAGTGTCACTAAAACTGTCCAGATTAAAACCAGTGTCACTAAAACTGTCCAGATTAAAACCAGTGTCACTAAAACTGTCCAGATTAAAACCAGTGTCACTAAAACTGTCCAGATTAAAACCAGTGTCACTAAAACTGTCCAGATTAAAACCAGTGTCACTAAAACTGTCCAGATTAAAACCAGTGTCACTACAACTGTCCAGATTAAAACCAGTGTCACTAAAACTGTCCAGATTAAAACCAGTGTCACTAAAACTGTCCAGATTAAAACCAGTGTCACTAAAACTGTCCAGATTAAAACCAGTGTCACTAAAACTGTCCAGATTAAAACCAGTGTCACTAAAACTGTCCAGATTAAAACCAGTGTCACTAAAACTGTCCAGATTAAAACCAGTGTCACTACAACTGTCCAGATTAAAACCAGTGTCACTAAAACTGTCCAGATTAAAACCAGTGTCACTAAAACTGTCCAGATTAAAACCAGTGTCACTAAAACTGTCCAGATTAAAACCAGTGTCACTAAAACTGTCCAGATTAAAACCAGTGTCACTAAAACTGTCCAGATTAAAACCAGTGTCACTAAAACTGTCCAGATTAAAACCAGTGTCACTAAAACTGTCCAGATTTAAACCAGTGTCACTAAAACTGTCCAGATTTAAACCAGTGTCACTAAAACTGTCCAGATTTAAACCAGTGTCACTAAAACTGTCCAGATTAAAACCAGTGTCACTAAAACTGTCCAGATTTAAACCAGTGTCACTAAAACTGTCCAGATTAAAACCAGTGTCACTAAAACTGTCCAGATTAAAACCAGTGTCACTACAACTGTCCAGATTTAAACCAGTGTCACTAAAACTGTCCAGATTAAAACCAGTGTCACTAAAACTGTCCAGATTAAAACCAGTGTCACTAAAACTGTCCAGATTAAAACCAGTGTCACTAAAACTGTCCAGATTAAAACCAGTGTCACTAAAACTGTCCAGATTTAAACCAGTGTCACTAAAACTGTCCAGATTAAAACCAGTGTCACTAAAACTGTCCAGATTAAAACCAGTGTCACTAAAACTGTCCAGATTTAAACCAGTGTCACTAAAACTGTCCAGATTAAAACCAGTGTCACTAAAACTGTCCAGATTAAAACCAGTGTCACTAAAACTGTCCAGATTTAAACCAGTGTCACTAAAACTGTCCAGATTAAAACCAGTGTCACTAAAACTGTCCAGATTTAAACCAGTGTCACTAAAACTGTCCAGATTAAAACCAGTGTCACTAAAACTGTCCAGATTAAAACCAGTGTCACTACAACTGTCCAGATTTAAACCAGTGTCACTAAAACTGTCCTGATTAAAACCAGTTTCTACCTGGCCTTAGATTAGAAACACTCCCCCCCACTAAAAAAAGGTTACAAAGTAACGAACCCAAACAAAAACAAGTTACAAACAAACCCACCCCTGACAAAAAATTATCAAACCCACAACTATAGCGGGGAAATCTATGGCATACATGTTGCTTTTTACATGAAAGCCATCACCGCCATGATGAGACCTGCCGAGGGGTCGAAATAGTTGTGTTCAACAGGACAGTATAAATAATATATGAAATGTTTTTGAAGAATGCCAGAAAGGCTGTATGTCTTTGTTTTAGCCATAGAGTTTACAATGCAAAACACATTTCTAAACACAAGTCTGCAGATTTGTTGTAATTCTTGTCAAAGTTCTTTGCCCATTACTTAATGGAAAAATATAACCGTATGAAATTATAGTAAGCTTACAAAGTCAAGGTTATCGCTACTAATTTCAAAACACTATCAAATGCTGACAGGTAAATACTCTTTAATTTTTGATAGTAAGATGACACAAGAAAAACCCAAATTAACCATCTGGAGTCATCTTCTTCTAACTACATTAATTATTTGCTGCAGACTGACTTCAGGTCTGGTACAGATCAATGTGTCTTCTAAAATAAGTCTTTTTCAGGTGTATGTCTATGGTTTATAAAAATCATGTTTTATTTAAGTCCATCAGTTTCACAGTTCATGTACATTGTTCTCAGTTTCTTATCAACATCATACGACACAGTTCAGCTGCACAGTGCGGATAATTACTTACGGTAATACATACTTTAAAGAGTAACATTTTTACATCACCAAAACAAGACTTCTTGTCAAGTCTCATCAGGGTCAAAATCAGTTTTTGGAATTTTGTTATCTTGCACTTTACTGTTTCTAGAATGAATGGTTCCACTAAAGTGAAGACTGACATGAGTGTTACAAAACTAGGGAGTCCTGTGTAATATTTAACCTTCTCTATGTTATGTTCATAGGACTGTGGTGTAATTGTTGCAGCAGCTAGAGAGTCTTCCAAGTTTTTAATTCTGGTCAACATTTGCTGAAACTCTACTCTCTTCTGGTTTCCTAATTGCAGTTCTGAACTGGCACCATCACCACTGGTTTCCTCATCAGCAACTCCATCCTGTGGTGGTGTGTGGTGAAGCTGGAGGTGGTGTGGTGTGTGGTGAAGCTGTGGAGGTGGTGTGGGAATTGGAGTCTGTTCCAGTAACGCCGCTGCGATGGCTTCACACTGCTTCTTCTTCTGTCGCCTGCCCTGTGCACGAGCATACTTGTGAACAGATGAACATAATCAGAGTTGTTGAAGGAGGAGAAAAAACAAATAAAATCTCAAATTTGATGTAATTACTTTCAGTCTGAGTCAATGTACAACACACACCTCGTAAAGAAAAAACGAAGCACAACTAAAAAACTGTAATATAACTTTGATATGTGATCAACTGCTTTTGCACTTTAAAACTTCTACTTCATAAAACATTGTGTGTGAATGTGTGTCTTATTAAATGATGCAAGAAATTTGTAAAGCGTCTTTGAGGGCCTCAAAAAGAAAGACTAATGCAATATTATTTCTATTATTATTATTATTATCTTCTTCTTCTTCTTCTTCTTTCGGCTTTTCCCTTTTCAGGGGTCGCCACAGCGAGTCATCCTCCTCCACCTCACTCTGTCCTCTGCATCCTCTGTCCTCACTCCAACTACCTCCATGTCCTCTCTAACTGCATAAACAAAAATAACAGGCTTGTATGAGATATGGACGTATGGTTAAATCGCATTAGGTGAGCACAGACTTTTTGTGCTTTTTCTAAGTAACAAGAAGTACTTGTTAATAAACCATAACTTCACTTTAATTTCAAATGATTGCTAGAAATTACTAGAAATCCAACAACAAAGAAACGAACCGGCACGTCTACCCACACTGAACACTCGGCTACTTCCGCCTTAAAAATGGCGATTCGGTCACGTGATCTACAGGTCGCTACGTCATGTGAAAAGCATCTATTACAGATGTTACCTGATCAGCAGTAAGATGGTCGATGCAGCAGACATAGGACTCTCAGTGGGAACCCATCGGTCACAAGTTCTCTGTACTACCATTCAAGGCAAAGTTTCTCATCTTTTGGGAATTTGTGAAGGCTCACTTGTTCACTGCTGATATTAGAACACCCAAATGTGCTACAACGTGACGGCATTTTTCAAGTTACACCAAAAAAAAGAGGCGATCTTTCAGGAAATGAATCTGTATGGAAAGCAGTTAACACACCAAACAAACGGGCAAGGCAGGCTCCGCCTTATGCCCAGTGCCCACGTGTACGTCACATGAAGTTTTGCATAAATTCTCAGATTTCTAGGGGCGTGTCCCAGAGAAAAAATTACCATAAATTGGAATAAAATTTTAATATATTTATAATTTATTTTGCAAAAACGAACAGAGCTGAATGATATAAGATATATATATGTTGTGAGTGACAAATGTGCAAATTTCCAACATCATGTCACAATCCCTTTAAAAGACAGGAAACAATTTGTACAAATAAATGATGTAAGATCTGACCTCTGTAATATCACATGTGGAGTTCCCCAAGGCTCTGTACTTGGACCAAAGCTATTTATTTTATATGTGAATGACTTGGTAAATGTGTCAGGACTCCTTAAATGTGTACTTTTTGCTGATGATACCACATTTTTCTGTTTAGGTGAAGATATAGAACAAATGTTGGAATTGATAAAGACAGAATTTGTCAAATACAAACTTGGTTTAAAATCAATAAATTATCATTAAATCTAGAAAAAACTAATTACATGATATTCAGTAATAAAAAGAAAACTGTTGATGTTCCACTCAAAATTGAGGGTGTTGAGATTTGTAGAGTGAATGAGGTGAAGTTTTTGGGTGTTATCATTGATGACAAACTGACATGGAAACAACACATAAATTCTGTAAGAATAAAAATAGCTAAATCGATTGCAGTACTGTACAAAGTCAGAGACTTATTGAATGATAAAGCTCTGTATTTGTTGTATAACACAATCATTGTTCCACACTTAATCTATTGTATTGATGTTTGGGGGAAAGCGTGTAAAACAATCACAAAGCCTATTTTTGTATTACAGAAAAGAGCTGTAAGAATTATCACTAGAAAACATTACCGTCATCCATCTAGTACATTATTTTATCAACTGAAGTTATTGAAGTTCCATGATTTGGTAGATTATAATATTTTATCAGTTATGTATAGGGCTCAGAATAACGCTTTACCTTTAAATATCCAAATGCATTTTGTTAAAAGACAAAGTTGTTATAATCTTAAGGGGACAGAGATGTTTGTAAAACCACAATTCAGAACTAGTTTGAAGGGACGTTCTACCTCAATCCAGGGAATTAGATTATGGAATGGCTTGGAGAATGTAGTTAAAAATGCCAAGTCAATGTTTACATTTAAGAAAATGATCAAAATGAATTTGTTAAAAAAATATATATGAAATGACGTAATGTGTATTGTATTAGTTAGAAAATTAGAAAGAGTTAGTCATTTTGTACTGTTGGTGGAAGATTATTATTGTTTAATCTGATTGTTTGAAAAAAGGGGCAGATATAATAAGATTTATTCTTCTTTCTGCTACCTTTCATTTTTTTATATTTTGTACGTTATCATTTATGGGATTGTCTTGTATTGTGTTTCTTTTGTAAAAAAAAATGAACAAATTTAATAAACATAAACATA